>BMAU01019727.1:75000-236826 GCA_019973935.1 Trichonephila clavipes
AGAGAGGTCTGAGCTAGATACAGGCAAACTACTATTATAATACAGTATTTCCCAACCTTTTTTGTGCCATGCCCCACTTTAACATTTCTAAAGTTTCTCTGCCCCCCATGCATAACATACATAATATTTAATATTAAAAAATTGATTTGTTCTCTTAAGGATCATAAATGATGGATTCTAGGAATAAATCACTATCAAATTGTTAACAAAACACTGTAAGTAAAATTTCAAAATATGTAATGAAAAACAGCAATTAAAATTCAAAATAATTTTAATAATGATTTTTACATATTAATTTGTCATTTTAATTTAGTGAGATCCCTGCGCTTGCTGCTTGCTGCAGAGAGATTTTATATTGGGTTCCAATTTGGTTAGATTTAGTCTTAATTCCCGTTGCTGTTTTATATCCAGCCATTTTTTTTATCAGTAAATCATTTACAGCACTAAATCCACATTCAGCCAAAAATGAATATGGAAACGGTAGTAATAGCTTTCTTGCGCATTTGGTGGAGTTTAGATATTGGATTTCCGTTTCCTCACAAAGCTATGCCATCGCACTTTTTATACTAAATAAAGTTTTAAATGAGTCATCATTTTGCAATTCGGCGAGTTCTGCTTGATACTGAATATTTGCTATATCAGACAAATCCACTAACATTGGCTGCATCATCCATGTTGGGAAATCAATTTGCTTTAAATCTAAAAATCTTTCTTTAAAATTGGCCGATAAATTATTCAAATGATTTACAATAACAAGTAAAGCGGTATCAGTTATTTAACATTTTTGGAACCAGTGGAACTGTTCAAAGTTTTTGTTGTTAATGTTTCTGACATAACACGATATTGGTAATAAAATAAAATATCTTCGTTTTTGCATCGACAAGAGTTTTATTTGTTCCTTGAAGTTGCTTATTTAATGTGTTTAGTTTTTCAAACATATCAGCTAAATAATTCACAAATGATTTACCATCGATTGTTAATAGGTGCTTCATTTCTGGTTTGTCGTTCAAAAAATCACTAAGAGTATCAAACAGTTCCATAAATCTGTTCAAGCAGTTTTCTTTAGATAGACACCTTACTTCAGTATGAAGTAAAAGTCTCAAATGATCTTTATTTTGTTCTTCACAAAATAGCTTGAAAAGACGTTCACATTTGGCACTAAATTTAATAACATTAACACATTTTATTACATTATTTAGTACTTCGTTTAGAACAGGCGAGATGTTTTTAGCTACCAAGTTTTGCATATGAATGACACAATGCACAAGAATGATTTCTGGATGTGCATCTTTCATCAATTTCAAGCACCCAATTTTCTTGCCCATCATATTAGGAGCACCATCTGCAGCACAAGATGTTATATTTATCTAAGTAGTGTTTAGCTTATTAAATATATCTTTGGAGGTATAGTGGTGATTACTAATCTTTTACAGAAGAACATTTCTTCTGCAAAATGCCCTTTATCAATATATATATATCTTACATAAGTTATCAATACAGCCACACTATCTCTCAAAGTTGATTCTTCCACTTGCACTGAGATTTTTCTTGTTTTAAGCTTTTCAACAAGTTGTTTACCAATAGCTTCGCCCATTTCATCTATTCTTCTGCTAACAGTATTTTTACTGAGTGGCATAGCTTCTACATCTTTGTCATCTTTTTCAAGAACCGTTTTGAGGAATGCTAATATTGACGGTTTTATTAAATACTCTCCTATAGTGTAACTTTTTTCAGTTTTAGCGATGAATAAAGAAATTTGATAACTAGCTTCAAGAACACGATTATTAGTTGAAGTATAGGCAGTAAATAGTGACTTTGCTGTTGTTCTTTTTTCAAAGTTTTCCTTCAATGTTTTAAAGTAACACAAATCTGTATTAATATGAGCACCATGTTTCGCCTTCAAATGCGCCTCAAGACGACCTCGTTTCATTGATTCGTTTCTCAGGAATTGCTGGCATAAAAGACAAAAAGGAATCCGCTCATCTTGAACAGCAGGTATGAACCCAAATTTTAAATATTCCTCCGAATAATGACGAGATTTTTTCTTGCTTGCACTACTCATTTTACTATGGGCTATAAGAAATAAAAATAAAATTAATAAAAAATAATATTAAAATATGTGTTAAATTTAATTCACTGTGACATAGAGCAAAAGTATACTAAAAATGCATATTTATTTAAATGTATATAACCCATTTACTACACTGCCCCCGCAAATCAAAAGGTACCTATATTTTTTTTTTCTATTTAAAAAAATTATTTCGAAAGTTACACTTCTAAAATTAAAATAAATAAAAATACTTACCAATTATATCTATACAATCCAGTTTTGACGAACACTTCTGATTAAGACCAACAGAATGATGTAAAACACTACAGGTGTTACTATAGGCCAATTAGGTGCAAACAACTGCGCTGTTTAGCAAATTCCTTGACTGGGCGGGGCTATGTCCCCCTCCAGCAGACGGCACACATTAAGCGGTGAACCCCGGATGAAGCCCATCACCCAGTTGATATTTTGGTCTCGTCGAACGAAATTATGCCTAATAATTATTTAAGAATTTGCTTTTTTTCATAAATTTGGCACCGATAACTAGCATTGCATTTAAAAGGCCCGGAGCGGTAGGGTTAGTGTTGTGTCGTATTCATTTTCGAATTGCCCCCCCTGCGGAACGCCCGTGCCTCCCTTGTGGGGCGTGGGCCCCACGTTGGGAAACACTGTTATAATAGAAGTTTTTTTGCAAATGGAGAATGTTTTGAAAATGGGTCATTCTATGTTAATGTTTTGTCAAAATATTGTTCTTAAATAATTTTTGTTGTAATAAAATTCTTAAAACAATTTTATATACATTTTCTAATTTAAGTGAGATTAAATATTTTAAATATTATCCATTTATACGCTTTTGCAAAATAACTGTTACGAACGTAGTCGGATTTCTTAATAGTACTAAGTTGATATATCTGAGATATGCACATTTTTTTTTTTAAATAAATTTTCTGGTCCTTCTATACAACGTGATTCCGTATCGTCTTCGTAATCCCTACTCTACTTGCAAGTTGCAGTTCGTAATATAAAAAAAATAATAATACAATATTTATATGGCAGAAAATGAGTATTTTGAATAAAAGTATATTAACACAATACATCTTAACATAATGCTTAACATCCGCCATTATTGCTTTTGTCTACATTAAGAGGAGGTCCCTAATTAATTTAAAATTAAATTTAACTTATTAGTTATACAATTAAAATCACTTAACCCGAAACGGAAGGGCCTGGAATATGTTTCCCTGTTTAAAGAATTGCGTGTTACAGGATATTGTAGAAAAAAAACCACATATCAACAAAAATACTTTTATTAAAGCTTAGTTTACTTACATAGATACGCATATAATTAAGATAAATCAATGAAACAAAAATATACAAAAGAACATAAAAAATTTAATAGAACTTTTTAAAATTATTTAAAATAATATAGAGATTTTTAAAAATAACCTGGTATTCTTCTTTGAATCGTTTTTCTAATATCCAACTGTTAATAAATTGTTCGATGTCATCCAGTTTGTTATTAATTTTACTAAATGAATGTGCGTGTGAATACCTGTGCATACTTTTCTTGATATTCCTCATTTCGAATAATGTGGGAATAGTGATTCCATTATTCATTTCACTGTTAGAATCTGCATCAATGGATTTTTTTCAGATTTAAAAAAAATTCCAAATTGTCTTTGTCTGCCATAATTGGGATTGTACACACATTACTATAATCTACTTCAATGAATAATTTCGATAATACAATTGGACATTCCGATTTATCTGGTGTCCTTGATATTTTGTTCATTCACAGAAGAGAAGAATTTTCCTGTTAAGAAATTTTCGTTTCGCGTTAAGAGAAAATAGGCATGGAAACACATAGTAGTTTGACGGATTATTGTAATATTTCATGTCAACCGATATTTATTTTTAAGTGTTTCTTCCGGTTAAAAGTGTTTAGACAAGGAGAGAGTGCAAAAATAAAATACCTAAGTTTCCGTGAAATTTTAATTAGATATTAACAATATAATATCAATCAGTTTTTCAATATCCGAGTTCCTAAGTAATTCTTTAATACAGTGCTTCTCAAACTTTCAATATTTGCAACCAAATATCCAATCAAAATTTTCATCGTGCCCCCTTCCTTACAATAACAATGAAATAAAAATGCTACACTTTGACGCTTAAATCACAAAACGACTTTTACCTCTTAAGCGCCCCTGGCGTATACACATGTCTCGCTTACCCATAGGGTTAATTGTCCCGGATGTATATATACGGCTTTCCAAAATATTATATTTTCTATGTACTGCTACCCATAAAATTATTCCGAAGAATTTGGGAATGCAATAAAAGAAACTTGGCAGTGTTTGCAAAGGATTTACTTATTTAGCAGATGATTTACTTATTTATTCCTTTTCTCCCTCCCTCCAATACGTCACAAACAAGTGGTGTGCCTACGTGGAAAACGGTGGCAGTGAGGAGCAAACCACGTAACTTTAAATCGACAGTTAAGGGATTAAGTATAAACCATACAAATTATCAAGATAAGTGTTAATTTTTGTATATAATTTTATATCTGGCTAATTCATTGTATCAATGGTAATTTATTAAACTTGTTCTTATAGTATTGCTGAAGTAATTATGAAATAATTTGTGCAGTACTGAGACATTTATAAATTAATTATATCAGTGTAAATGCGTATTTTACTTTTAATTATGTCAGAATATATTTTGTTTGTTTTTACCTTCAGTAAATGAATATATTTTTTAAAATAATCTTTTGTTTACGACTTTTCAATATGCTCACGCCCCCCTGGGGGGCCTGCTCCACACTTTGAGGAACATTGCCTTTACATATCTTTCATAAATGAATGTCCTTATTAAGATGACTAAGGATGGGATCTGTGATTTCAAAAAACCTTGTAAATAAATATTTTTTGGGGATATTTAGCGTCAATTGAATTAGATATATGCATGCATTTAAAATTGTCTCTTAAAAATATTTTTATAATAAAAAAAATCCAATGAAATTTTTTGACAAAACACTTTATTTTCAAAACTTTATCTTTAATAATAATTAGTCAATAGTAATAATAATATTTTGCCTACATATACCTAAGGTTACGGTACGGAATCTGAACATGATTTTTTAAATACATGATTTATTAGTGGACAGGAAACACTGGATATTTATTAATTTGATCGTAACCCTAAAATTAATGTGAATTTTTCAAAAGTCCTAGTTCAACCTCTGTACATCCATTTTGCTTTTATATTAAAAATATAAGAAATATATTATTAATACATAATCATTTTCTATAAAAAAAGATTGCTCTGAAAATATGTTATTTTTTCTTCATTTTTTTGGAAAATTTTAATTTAAATAATTTATTCTCGTAATAATAAATCAATTTCATATTTATATTTAAACTTCATTGATTCCAAATATAGAAAAAAATCATTTATACACATTTTTTCAAATCCTCATTCGAAATTTAGTCAGTCACATTAACATATATATGAATAAAATTATATATAAAGAGCACATATGAATGTGTCTCTTTCCTATTAGATAATTTAAATAAATTTCCTTTTAATGTTTTCTTGTTTCTTATACAAACTTTTGGGTGTTATTTGTAAAAAAAAATATCCTGAAAAAGAAAATATCCTGTCTATTTGGGCATTATTTGAAAACTAAAATTAAACCAGTATTTTTTGAATTTGCATTTATTATTATTATTCTAAACATTCACAGAAAATTGGGAAAAAATACGACCAGGAACAAAATATAAAATATATGATAAGTTTTGAATACTTAAGTCTCGTCTGAACGCATCTTTTTAGTTGTATGGATTTTATTTCTGTAAAATTGCATTATCGTATTTGAATTGTAAACACAACGCGAAAAGTAATATTCTGTGTAAAGTTGGAAGAGTGTCGGGTTTAAAGTCGGTATGATTTTTGGAGTTCCTAACTTTATTAAGCAAACGAAATAAACAAGATGTATGTAAAAAAAGTTATAATTAACAGTTATGAGCATATGCAGAATAAAGTTACTCTACTTTTTGGTGCTAAGCCATGCATGCGGTAAAAATTATTTTAAAGGAAACAAGGATTTTGACTTATTCTACTTATACTTTAATTTTAGATAGATAGCTCTCTCTGTTTCCCTTTTTTCCCACGGTAATTTCGCTTTTGGGAATTTTGGATACAGATTACCTCAGAAAAATATATATTCAATTTTTGAAAACATATTTTTCAAGGATTAAATTTAATCTCCTATTTTTCATAATCAAGTATATAAATTAACAAGAAATGGTTCATTATGAATATTGTCATAGTAAGTGGTGTACTTAGCACATATTCTAAAACCTAAACAAGGTGACTTTTTTATAAATGCTATTTATTTTGTTTTCTATCTCCTTAAAATAATAAAAAAAATATAGTATAAAATTTAATTTTCATATAATTTTGTTTTACATATATAAATTATATATATATATATATATATATATATATATATATATATATATATATATATATATATATATATATATATAACAATAAAAATGTAATGTGTGTGTTTGTTCAAAGCCGCTAATCTCCGAAAATACTGGACCATGTCCTCTGAAATTTTGATACAACGTTAATTTGAACCCGAGAAAACGGGTTTTTATTTATATATTATTTCGTAATTCTTTCTAAATTTTTTAAAAGTTAATTTTTAAGTGACTTTCTGGTGTTATGATGTCGCTTTTCTCACTAAATGAAAAATTTATGCTTTACACGCCGTTGTTCAAGATTATTACATATTTTTACTACAGCTATGTTTATCAGGGGGAATATTCATCCACTTTTTCTGTTCTTTGATCCTTAATTAGGATTATTTTTTGAATATAAATCATTTTTAATGATTATTCTTTTAACAATTAAAATTTTGTTTTGTAGTTATGGTAACATTTGGATAGTATTATCGCGGGATGTTTTTGTGTGGGAATTTGCTTATAAATTGCAACTTACTTTTTAAGAAATTTTTTGCAGAATTTCTTTCTTTCTTTATAAGGGAAAAATTTGAAACTCTTACAAAAAAAACTTATTGATAAGGTTATTTCAGTTCTTATTACAGCAATTAACTTTAGTATAGTATTTCCTTTTTCGTTATCTTTTTTAGATAGTGTGAAAATAATATTATGAATATTAGCAGCGCTTATTTTATCTTTCTCTCTCGTAATCATTTTTAATTCAATATATAATTTATATTTTTATTCTATATATTTTAGTACTTACGGTTTTTTTTTTGCTCCCTTTTGCGATGCTTTAATTTGGCGAAATTAATCGACAGAGCTGTTCTTAAATACGTTTTTTTATCTTTTTTTGACATTTTTTTTTAAATTTGTTATGTTTTTCTAAAATAAGAAATAAACATTTTCTAATATATATTTTGAGTTTGTACAAAACTGTTTATATTGATTTAATCAAAATATTTAGCCTTATTTTATTTTTGATATATTTTTAATATTTAATTTTATTTTATAACTAGCTGTATCTCACATGTTGATGTGGGTCAGTCAGGTTAAAAAGACTGATGAGCATCGAGGGTTACAAAAGTAAATAATACTCAAAAATTGAAACAGATAAAAGAAATGGCAGCAGATACCAACTGTTTTATAATTTGCCAAGTTGGCAACCCCGATTTCCTTTGAGTCTTATTTGTTGAATTGGCAATTCGATGCTTCATTTCATATATTGTCGTCAATAGGTTAAGATAATACGTAAGTACCGTTTGCTCTTGTCAGATACGTAGCTACTGTTGTATCAGCCGTACCCAAGATGCAGGGCCCGAAGCTACAGTGGTCCCAATAAGTGTTGCAGTCAATAATATAGTGCTCATTTTTGAAAAGAGGATATAAAAGAATTTTGATATATGGCCCACTCAGAGTTGTTTTGCAATTACATATGCCTTTATTTTAACCTTTAAGTGTATACAATTGCTTTTAGTGCATAAAATTGCCTAGCAGAAAATTGAACTTGGGCCATCATACTAGCCAAGCAAAATCAGTGTTGGTATCAATTACATTTCAAACTGGAATAGGCATCGGAGAACAAGCAAAACAGACAAGTGGCTTAAATAGCTATTGAAGAAGCAGGTGGTCGTAAGATTGTAACTAATTTTGGTACTTATGTACAATCACCAACGTTCAAAAACACTTGCTAGGTTGGAAACCCCAAATGTGCATGTCATGTATACGCTGAATTAGCAATCATGTGTTTAGCTTCATATAATGTGACCAATAGGTTGCGATTTTACGTAAGTACCTTATTTTTTTTCAAATTATGCTTTTGCATTGATAAAGATAGTTCAGTTATTTTTATGTCAGTTAATGTTAGCACTGTATTTCATTTTTCAATTTATTTTTATGCAATATATTTTTTTTTATAAATTACTAATTTTAATTTCGTCCTTACGTATTATTGAACAATCGCCAATGTTCAATATAATTCGCCACCTAGGCAATCGTAATTTTTTATATGATGAATTGACAATCATGTGCTACATTTCGTATAATGTCACCAATAGGCTGCGATAATGCGTAAGTACCTTTAATTCTGTACATTACTGTAGCATTAGACTAGCCACAACACACCAATTTGGCGTAACTTCAAAATCATGTCAAGCACGTGTAGCCTACCAATATGTAATTAATATCATGAGTATTGTGTTAGCATGATTTATCTTTCACTCCATTAATCCTTAATTGATTCAATATATAATTATTATTTTTTTATATTTTAATACTTATATATTTTTTTTCTTTTCTTTTCTGCCAATTATGTGCCGCAAACATATTTTTTTGCACATTATGATTTATTTGGCAAAATTAATCGTTGGTATTTTCCTTAAATATGTTTTTTATCTGTTTTTGACAAATTTTAATATTTCGTTTGATGTCTGTAAGAAGCACGAATAGCAAATAAAATATTTTACAATATATGTATATACATATATATATATATATATATATATACATATATATATATATACATATATATATATATATATATATATATATATATATATATATATATATATATATATATATATATATATATATATTTGTTTTTACGAAAATGTTTATATTGGTTTAATCACAAAATATTGAACCTTCATTTATTTTTGATATATTTTAAGATTTATTTTTATGTTATAACTAGATGTGCCCAGCTACATGCTGCTGTGGCTCCGTTAGCTTTAAAAGAGCTGTGCACCATAAAGTATGCCATAATGCTTACAAAAGTAATGATACGCACACAAGTATTTAAACAAATAAAAGGACAAGTACTTACGTATTATTGTAACAATCACCAACTTTATTAATAACTCGCCAAGTTGACATCGTTGATTTTTATGTGTTGTACACACTGAATGACAACTAGGTGCTTCATTTGATATAATGTCATCAATAGGTTGCGATAATACTCAAGCACAAAAATAATTTTAAAGTATAAAAATAAAATCATAAAATAATCGAAAATATATTATTGAGGGACAGTCTTATACTGAAAAAAAATACTACATTAATTTGAATCAAAAAGCTGGCTCAAACAAATTAAATATACCCAAATTTGATGAAATGGCTCTACTCTGGAGTCTATGAGGGCAAAAGTTTAGTTTTACAATTATTTTGTGATGTATCGCATTGCTATCCAGCTGTATCTTTTCCTGCAGTGTCAATTTTGTGTGAGTATAGTTTATTTTTTAATTGTTCTTCATTTAGTTTTTCAATTGTTTTTCTTATTTCTTAGTGCAACTGGTGATAATTCTGTTCTGGCAATTGATTTTCATTTTAAATCATATTTAAACTGACCTCTTTGGAGTGATTTTTTCAAGTTGAATCACATATTATGTTTCCCGTTGAAATCAGAATTGAACTATATTGATTAATTTGCATTTAAAGTTAAATATTTTTTTATTATTATTATTTTTTCCCTTTTTAATATTTTTTCAATTTTATATGTTTTAAATGTTATCTTCATATTCTTAAGTCATTCAGCTTCCAGTGTCGGTTACATTTTGAATGTAGGCTGTCACCTTAATTATTTTTTGATAAATTTCATTGTTATTGTATGAGATGTGTCTTTAATGAGAATAATGATTTTGTGCGAGTATATCACAAAAGTACAAATGTCCCAATTTATCTGTGGATCATGAAAAATTTCTTATGTACCATAAATTTATGACTGCTGCTCTAAAAAACATAAAGATATCTGCATATTAGCATATTCGTAACAAAATTGCTACCACGCAAATCGCACCTTGATATCGAATCAACAAAAATTCTACTATTTTTTTTATATGAAAAATACCCAATCAGTCAGATTTAGGTGGGAAATAGTGTGAGTCGCATGGTGACAATTTTTGCTGTGGTGATGCTAATACGCAAGTACCCACAAAACAAATGATAATCGACCATGTAGAATACAGTCTGTGTCTATATATAAGCCGCTCTGTTATAAAAATAGTCCCTTAAATTTGTTGATAACCATTACTAATGCTAATTGAATTGTAAATCGCAAGAACTATCAATCACATTATCAACACTTCATCATACATTTCTTGCTTCGAAATTCTTGTTTATACTTGAAATTTCCTTGCGTATTCTACTGAAAATATCTTCAGCCCCACACACATGTATGGTTTATATTTCTTCCCTAACTTTGTTGGAGATGAAGGAAAGCAGACACATTCAAGATATGATTGCAAAAAATGCACACATTTGATTTTGATGTCACATGTTGCTCATGTCATTGATGATACTTTCCAGTGTTAATGACATTTTTAACATTAATTATTTTTTTTTACATTGCAGTGGTATTAAGCTGTCTTTTATTATAAAGTTGATTTTATATAAGTATAGTTATTTTTTTCCCATTGCTTCTTATTTAATTTCTCCACTTCATTTCTCAGAGCAATTGACAGGAATTTAGCTCTGCTAATTAATTTTAATTTGAATTCAAATTATATTGTAAAATTGACATCTTCAGAGTGATTTGTTGGAGTGGAATGAAATATTCTGTTTCTCATTGCGTTAGAATTAAGCTGTGTTGACTGATGCAAATTTGAAGTTAAATATTTCAGAGATAGTAGTTTCTTATTTTGCCCTTTCTTTTTGTTCCTGATTTATTTTTAAAGTTTTGAAATTTTATGCTTTTTGCTTTAACTTTTTTTTCTTTTCCAGTGCAGTCAATTGGCTGCAGTACAAAAAATAACTCTTTGTAAGAAAACAAATTTAGAGTGTCGTATTCACTAGGCAAAAGTAATGCAACGGATTAATGGCATAGCAAATGAGAAAAACAGACGAAGATATGAGCTGAGGACGCATCAGAGCAATATGCAGCCAGACTTGAGGACGCATGATTGCGAGCCCAGCATTTGCTTTTTACATCAGGTTTGCTATGTTTTTGACAAAAGGAATATAATAGGTTTTGAAGGACTGAAAAATATCACTAAGAAACAGCATTTCATCGTCAAACTTGACTTGGTGGCGAGTAATCACACGATAATAGTCAGAGTGAATTCCAGTGCAACCCAGCAGAAGATTATCGGTTAAGCCAGCATGTTCTCATCAGTGCAATTATTGAAGTATGTCATTGTTGCAAGATTCTTAAATTTAAAGGAGAAACAAAAGGAAAGTTTTGCATCTGGAAAAATTAAACTGCCTCAGCTTGGAGAACCGCCAAAGCCATTAAAAACTTTGCCTGTCAGATATACCGCTGAATCAAATAATTTTACATATAACAATGAGAAATACAATTCATGCTTCCAAACTAATCCTTTTGCAATTGAGGAATCTATATTAGAGTCAATTAAAACTTATCCTCGATCTTGAGGTATCCACTATGAAGAAAATGTAAATAATTTTAGGTTCATAATACAAGGATGAAAATGAGCCATAATAAGTTCAAGTACCTTGTTAACAAGTTACAAAGGAAATCATTTAAGGAAATATTAATGTATATATATTTTGCCACCCATTTGGTTTAGTAGTTAGTGACTCTGACTACTATGTCCCAGGGTCTGAGTTCAAATCCTAGAGAAATCATGGATGTTTGTAAATGCATAGTGCCTTTGTGGCATGGTGGTGCTCGGAATAGCCATTGAGCTGCGAGTCCTCTCGTGAGGTTGGTGGAAGGGCAAGAGAGGTATGAGGCCCTTGACCACATCTGGATGTCCTTCCTCAAAATTGGGCTGGAACGAAGCCAAATTATATGTCACCTGTACGATGATCAAAGCTACATTTAACACCAGGCATACATATACATTTTAGCCCGATGCCAAGATGAATTTCGTAGACCTCGATCTAACACTGTCGGAGAAGTGGAATTAGAAACAACAACAACATTTATATATTTTTTATTATAATTAATCATACGCCAAATGCAAATGTTTAAACATATGAAAAATATGTGTTTTCTTTTTTCTTTCTTTTTAACCACACTGAGCCACAACAACGCGTGGCAGAGTACTGCTATTATATATATATATATATATATATATATATATATATATATATATATATATATATATATATATATATATATTATTTCTAAGCAACGCATATACTTTTATTGGAGTATAGTTTAACTCAGTGCTTCTCAAACTTTCAATACTGGCGACCTAATTTTCAATCATAATTTTTATCACGCCCCCATTATACAAGCATAATATATTGAATGCAGTAATAATGTACTTTGACGCTAAAGCTATAATATGATCTTAATTATAAACCGTAGAAATTAATACGATCAATAATAAATTTAAATTATGTATGTTACTCTTAAGTAATATATATTTTAAATAATAGGTTAATTATGTTATTTTTCTTTCTCTAATTTTTAAATTGAAACATATTGAGAAATGATATGTAATTAAAGAATTATTTCCTTCATCAACCATTTCTAAAAGTACAAATGTCATTAAAAATAGTCTAGTCTATGTTGCTCTTTTTCATACCCATTACATCTGGAATTCTCGTGAACGTTCACGTGAGTCTAGGTAATCTATCGGACGTCTGCACGAAACATGTAAAAATGCTGTACTTCGTACATTTCCAGCCAGTGTTGGTCAAATCGATTAGCTTCCGAATCTCTCTTGAATGTACATATCATAATTCACGCGTTAATTGTAATTCACAATATTAAGTATTTACAGCAGTGGATTGAAACAAAATCATAGATATATTTTTAAATAGCAGCGAGCATTCGACGATAATAAAACATCAACAAGTACTCATACGAGGGCAAATTAATAGCAAGTTACGAATGGGTTAGGGATCCATTTCAAAGTACTTCAGAAGGACTCTCAACTGCCGAAAAAGAAATCTTCATAGATTTCACATCCAGTGACGAAATTAAAGGAAACATTTTGTAATTCATCACTCTTTGAATTCTGGATAGAGGTGGATGCTGAATTTTCTACACCGAAACAAAAGCATTTCCTATACTATTACCATTTTCAATATCATACCTTTGTGAATCCAGATTTTTTTGCGATGGCTACTTTAAAGACAAAATATCAAAAAAATAAGTCAGAGTGTCAAATTCTAATTTTTAGCCTTCCTTTGAAAAACTTTGGTCTGCAAGACAAGCCCATAGAAGTCACTATTAGTTATTAAACTTGTTCTTATACTAGCTGAAGTACCCACTCTTAACACAAGTTCATTTTTTTAAAAAAAATGATAATACATTATTCTTGATATAATAGCTTAATTGTAAGGAGAGTAAAACGAAATGCATGGCAATGTATACATAAAATGTAAAATGATTTATTGAAATGAATGCTCATATTATAAACGGTTTTGAGAACGAACTGTAGTTTTAAGCCTAGCAGAATTAGAATTTCGAATAAATGTTAAGTAAAACAAAATGAATATAAAATTCCAATGAATAATAATTGAGTTAGTTTTAATGTTTAAAGCGAGAAAACTTCAAGTTGTTTAGCCCGGGATCAGGTGTGCACTCGATACTAACGTTAATGGTTGCGAGGAGTGACTCATTCAAATTCTTTTTTTTATAATTATTCTCAATAAACACGATAAAAATGACAATTTTAGTGAATAATTTAACTAAAAGAAAATATACTTACCTATTTCAAGGATTTTTCAATTTTTCTTTCATAATTTGTGAACAAAATCCAATAAAACAGAACTCATTTGTTCCAAATGTGCGTGAACTTAATAAAGGACACAAATCACAGATACTTTTCGCTAACATTACAGGAAAGTTATTTGCAAGCAAACTTGTCACATTTTGTTCACGTTATTGTAGTTTTAATGTCCTTTGATGATCGACAAATTTCCTGTTCGACTTTTTCTTGCTTGTGTCTTTTTGACAGGGTGAAGTGCATTTTGCGGTACACATATGGCTTCATATGTTTCTTGATAGAGTTCTTAATGTATCTATTGAAAATTTTCCTTTTGTTTAATGTTTATTGCTTTTCTCAAATTTACTTTCGCTAACATGATTAATATGCATTACTTCAGCAAATGTTTCCCTTGTTTGATCAGCTTCAATTTCCTTTCAGAGAGAACACAGCTACCATTTTTTTATATTCTGCTCATTTTCATTTATAAACCATAATCAGTCGTACAGCATCAAAATTAAAACCACTAAGTTATTCATTGGGGGAAATGCAGCATGTTCAAGAAAATATTTTTGAACAAAAGTGGTCGCGCCGGGAACTCGATCAAAACAAGTACCTTAAGATTCTTAAGAAAACATTCACCACTCCCAAAAAAGAAGGAGATATTTGATTAATTCATTTTAGTTCCCATTAAGACTGTCATATTGAAGGATTCTCTGTCAAGGTCATTGGTAACAAATAGACAGTTTTCCCAGAATTAACGATTTCGTGATTCTAGGGCTATGCGCAACGCTTCCATGTTAAAAGTCTATTCAATATAAAAAATGGAAAAAAGTTTTAAAAAAAAGAATTGTGTAAAGCTTTTTTTCTTGTGTTTCAGAATACTCATAAAAACAAATCTTGGCCAATTAATCCTTCAAAGTGCTCAATATGCTTATCCATGTATCGTAAAACTCTTTCACATTGAAAAAAGCGCAGCAGAATTATATAATTTAGAAATTCCCTGAAAAAAAGGGACGCAGATAACTATACTAGTAAGTTCGAAAGTCAGTAAAAGTTATAATTTAGGATAAAAGAAACGTAATAAAAAAATCTCTCATCGTAGGACTACAGCAAAGCAAACAAAATATTTTTTTATTTAGTTATAGGATCAATGATAGCTAATGCACATTCAAAGTAGAACCTTTTATTTTGTATGACCTTTTTTTCACCAGATGATATATATAAATCATATTAATGTAAATCTGTATTTTTTTATTTTGTCAGAAAGTATTTTGTTTTACTTCATTCCAGTAAATTAATTTTTTTAATCTTTTATTTTCGATATACTCACGCCCCCGTTGAAGGGGCACGCCCCACAGTTTGAGAAACACTGGTTTAACTTTAAACCGATACATATATTACGGAATATTTAAAAAATCAGTATTCATAATAGATATATGTATTAAATAATTTTGTACATTTTTTTGAGAAACACACTTACTTTATCATGTTTATCTGTCAGATGTATTGTGTTTGTTCACTAAATAAGAATTTTTTTTTGGGAAACATACCAACTTTTAAGCAAGTAAATCATGTAATCAAGGAGAGCAAAGAAGTATATATGATATAAAAATGGAAAAAAATTCAAGAAAAGTTTCCATCAAACACAAACAAAGTGATCAGTTTTGATAAACAATCTTAGGAGTGATCACATCAAATAATGTGCATGATTCACGACATCGTAAGTGATGGATTGCTTTCTGATTTGGAATGTACGATAGAAACATATGTGTTTAGAACTTGGCAAAACAAACATTTTTGTTTCTGCTACTTCACTACCTTTTTCGAGTAAAATCTTTGTGTATTCTATGGACGTATAATCAATCTTACTCTATCTCAAGGCATGGAGTTTAACAGTATTGTTCAGGCGTTGTTCAAAACATTATTCTCGTGATTACTTGACAAAAGATTAATACTCTGAAAATGGAGTTTTCCTTTCTATAAATCCAATAATTTTAGCAAGAACGCTAAGAGTTATGAAACATGCATTAAATATCTAGTTGAAACCATAAATTATTCCCGAAATAACTGTCAAAACAGTAAACTCAGTATTAGAAACGCATTAAGTTCTTAGATTGTTTTCGAATATATTACTCAATTAAAATCAAGAAAAATTAAACAAAAATTATATTATATTACCACAAGTGAAGCTAGTTTATTTGTTAATTAGAATATATTTTTAGATTGATTTATTTTCCTTTATATTAAAATTACTTTTGGAATGCTTATTTACATTAGGGATAAACTGTTGGTTCATTTTTTTTTAACAAAGAGTTCTAGGTTTATGTATAGCTTATATGAGAACTAGAAAAAGAAGCATTTAGACAAGTAAAACACTAATACAAGATTACGGAATAAACGTATTATTTTACTTGCCTAAATAATTGGTACATCATTTTCGTCAAGGGTATAACAGAATCTAACATCCTCTCGAAATATATATTGCAAACAGCCAGTTCATCATAATTAGAAAAAAAACCCTAATTTTAGTGAAAAAATATTTAAAAATATAATGTTGTCAGAAGTTTGAATGTCCAAATTTAATCTAGTCATCCCCTGTATAGTGCTGCGTACACTAATAAATAATGTCTATTTCCATAAATCAATAACCTTACGATTTCATATAAAAAATGGTTATTTACTGAACTAGACTATTAAGTTCACTCTAATAATATGGGTTGTTTGGTTCTAAAAAATACCAAAACCATACTAAAAGAGAGGACCAAAACCCGAATTAACTTCAGAATGATGATGAATTCTGAGGAATGATTAGGCTTTTCAGCATATACAATGTATCATTAAATATGCTCTAGGTACATTCTCAACAACAATTTTAACCTTATGTCCTTGTAATAATATTTTAAAGGAGATGATGGATATAATACATAAATAAACTAACACCATACATTTGATTTCCCTCAATTTACAAATTATATGATTTTAATTGATTTATTTACTACTGTAAAAACACAAACATACTTATAATTAAATTTCATTCTGCTTATTGAAAGGATAAAAAAATCAAACTTACGATTAGAAAGGATTTTAATGAAATTTTCCAGTCGTATTTAATCATTTAACGCATCGACAAAATGCTTAACACTTTAAAACTTAAATAAAAGCATTAGCGAAATATCCACTTTCGTTCAAATTAATATTTAAGTGGACAAAAGTAAACGAAAAGTTTTAAAATGAAACTAAGCATTTGTGTTAAACATTTGTATAAGTTGGTGTATTAAAACTATAGCATAAATGTGCGTAAGAAACAGAAGAACTTTACTTTAGACACATCTCTGAAATTGAACATACAATAAAAATATCATGAGTAAAGTATTATGACTTGAAGTAAACCTTTGAATGTATTTCAGTAGAAATGTGAAAGGATTATAATGCAACCAGATTCCTAATTTAAGACCAAATTCAACTCATTTTAAAGTAAAAATATCCTGTAATGCTTATATCTTTTAAATTTAATGCATTTGCATACTTAAATGGGAATAAATAAAATTTTTCACTGAAGTACAATATATCTTTATTTTACACAAAATATATTAAAGTTCTATATTTAATATTTAGTTTAATGTGTAGAAATATTTATTTACACCATGGTTTCTATAAATTACTGCTTTTATTAAAATTTAAACTAAGTATACAATACCAATATATACTACCTAAGTGATTGATTTACTTTACTTAAAATAGTTTTATTACAAATAAATTTATATGTCAGTAATACACACACACACATATAAAGTACATCAACATGTTAGCTAATACCTCTACTACATTTAAACTTCGTAATACGTGTTTATATTAATATAATTTAACTATTTATATCAATTTACTTTCGAAAGACAGTCACAGAGATATTTCATTTATCCAGAATGGTTTAGTATATGATAGTGTTAAGTATACAGTATTACGCAGCAGTAGTTTTGGAGAGATTTTATCTTCATGTCTGGGAATTCAAAGACAGAAACATTTAACATTCAAACTAGATAAGAATTCGTACTTGTACTAGTTAGTAACTTCTTTTTATTTTAGCCTTTAATGTTGCCGACTTTTGGTAGGAAATTCCCTGAAATTCCTTTTATTCTAGATATATTATTTCCCCCTACATGTCTAACAAATGTAAATCGCATGCATTTAAATGCTCTACATAGTTTGTTAATTATTTAATGTACACTTAAACTTTCTCGCTTGATCATTGCTATACGAAATATACCTGGTGGGAGAAAATTAACTTTAACACAAACATAAGAGTTATAAAAAAACAAAATAAAATGCATATATGAAGTTTACCTTTTATAAGTAGAATGTGAGTTTATTTGAACAAGTTTAAGAGAGGTCCGTATATAGTATAAAATATTCCAAACAATTTATATCTATAGTATTTTTTAAGAAATATTTTAACGCATCTCTGAATGTCAATTAAATTTGATAAAAATGCATAATATTATATATCTTAATTTTTTAGATTGATTAAATGTTTGTTCTTTATTAATTTCGCATTTTAAAACAATAGAAGAGCTATAATTTTGTCTCGTATTAAAAATTTTTTAAAAAAGTAACTTTACTCATTATATTTGCTTCTCTGTATCTCACTACCTCCGTATCTTGAAGATACATGT
Source organism: Trichonephila clavipes (assembly GCA_019973935.1). Classification (NCBI taxonomy): domain Eukaryota; kingdom Metazoa; phylum Arthropoda; class Arachnida; order Araneae; family Nephilidae; genus Trichonephila; species Trichonephila clavipes. Next base: position 93,851 of record BMAU01019727.1, read on the forward strand.
GAAATTCTTAAGGTCTTACAAAAACTGATACTATGATTTGTGATCTTATATGACTATTACTTGATTAATTGTGTGTCAAACGAAGCTCATAAAATAAATGTTACTTGCATTACAGGTCCTATATATATGTTTAAAATATATTCTCTATTCAAGCATGAGTGCTAGTTAAATTATTGTTTGCACGTTTTATTTTTTTCTTTGTGTATTATACAGTAACCCTGCATTTACATAGTTTTTACATAGTCACATTATAATTACAAGTTCAATAACATGCTTTATGAAAAAAAATGATATCAATCCAGAAAATATTAAGCGATGAAAGAAAACAAAACAATCTGAAGAAATACTCATTATATAGGGAGTGCAACCCTTTGGTAAAAAGTCATTTTTATGTTGTAAACAATTAACACATTAAAAATTCCAAAAATATCTCGATTCTGTGAATATGGACTAAACGTTATTTTTCTATCCATCAGTTTTAAAAAACAAAAAAAAATATACTTAATTTAACAAAACAATTACTCAGTAATATTCATATTATTTCATGCAAATATTTTATTCAAATTGTATTGCATACTTAAATTAAAGTCTTATTTAATGTAACTATGCCCCATTGTTATATGGTTCAAAACTAACAAATCCACACTACAGTATTTTGAAGAAAATTGAATAAGTCAGACACATTCTCAGTCATGGAACATTTAAATTTAAAAGTTTATTTATGCTGGCAGGTATCAGTGCAGAATTTTGCTGTAAAAAAATATGAGAAAAGGCGGTAAAAAACGTGTCTTATGTACAAGGCTGTATTTCCCAATATTAAAATCATATTGAATTTCCTTGTAATATATCTCATATATTTTTTTAAGATACGTTTTAATTGTGTGTATCATATCTAAATTGAAACATGATGCGTGCAGACATACAGATTATATATTTAATGTTGCATTACATATATAGTTTTCTAGTTAATCACATATTTAACCAGAAATTAATGAATTATCTGATTATAACCCTCCCAAAATTCCCCAAAGTAAAGTTTAGCAGAGAACGGTATCCAATATTGTGCCATGCATCAGACCGAAGCAATTAGCAAGCTAAGATTACATCTTGTGAATTAGAAGAACATTCGATAAATTACGGATTTGTATTAGAGACTACGGGTTTTATAGTATAATACTTTTCTCCAGCCTGGGCTTCACGCGTTTTCGCTTCCTTGTTCTAATGGTGATAGAGAAGACCTTATTATCGTGCAAGTAACACATTTTGCTATGGAATATAAATTGTTATCTTTTTCGTTACAAAGGTTTCAGTCGATGAATTTTTTCTGAAGTATTATATTCCCTTAAACAAATTTAAGGAACAATGTGTAGAGTGGATCGAGATTTAAAAAGTGTTCGTGTAAAAAAAAATTAGTAACAGTAAAAATGGTACTTATTTCAAAAATATTACGCAGTGCAATTAAAAATGGCACCACTGTAATCCTTGCACTAATCAATAATGAAAAGTCAAATAAATTTAATTCATAAAATTTAAATTAATACTGTCTTACATTTTTGTTTCAAAAATTTACACAATATTTTCATGAAGCAGCAGTTTTTCTTTGCAGGATGTCTTTTTTTTATAATACTTAAATATAACTATTTCAGTAACATATTTTTCTTTGATTCATTTATTTTTAACTAATGTTGGCAATAGGAACATTAATAAACTACATCAACTGTTGTTACTTATTATTTTATCAATTAATCTTCTACAATAGGAATATAACATATTTTTTCGTGAGATTTTAGAGATTTAGGATCAAGTAATTTATAAAATAAATATAAATGTATTTAATTTTCATTATTTAACGGTATATAATTAGTTATTCCATAGAATAACTAGTAAACGTATATAATTTTTAATCTATTATAAACTCTGACTGACTTGTCTAGCTATTTCATGAAATACTTAGTTATTCCATGAAGTCATTGAATTATACACTTTAACGGTAACATGTACATATATATGTGTTTGCGTGTGTGCGTGTTTTTCTAACATTATCTATATTAAAACTAAACGAGCTCAAAATAAAATTAAAAATAAATTAATTAATTTTGCAAATATTATTGTAACTATGTATGTTTCAATTTTATACAATCTAACGTTTATGCACAATTCCACACCACACATATTTTCTTCAGAATTATTTTTCAGTTTTAATTTGTATTCCTTTCAACTCCTTCTAATTGGAATTATTGCTTACAAGAATCTAATGTGCTACAAAGAAGAAAATATTACATATGTCGTTACAAATATACATTGTTCAAAATCAATTTAATTTTTATATTCTACTCTTGTCCATTTAATTTAGGAAACTTTCTAAGAAGCAGAGTCACTCCGGAAATCAACATATTACTGAGACTATGTTATCTCCTTCCTATAGAGAATGCCAAAAATGAGATGCTGAATCTGAATGCCGCATTATTCAGACTCTGGCGAAACACTAATTTCTACACTAGAGAAAGAATCAGCTTCCCGATCTAAATTCTAAAGGAACTTAAATTTAGTTTCCGAATTCTGCAGTCTGGAATCATTCTCCAGGGTTTTAGTGATTGTCGCAATGGTAGAGTGTAGAAAGTATATGGGCGCCATTTTGGCCTGGAAATGGCTTCTGAGCTTAATGATGCTTGAAAGTTGTTTGGTTCATTGGACTATCGCAATTCTGTCCATTTCTGAGTTTTGGAAATAACATATAAAAATGAATGAAGTGAGAAAACGAATAGTATTTGTCACGAAGCCTTTAATATTCCACGTTATATGTCATGTTAAGAATGAATTAAATTTAAAGAAAATTTGACTGTGAATGATTAAAATACAGTGAAACTCGTTTAACATGAAATAGAAGGGACTGAAATATATTTTCGTGTTAATGGATTTGGCAATCATTCAATCATGCATTCAAAAAAAAAAACTTTATTAGAGTAAATTTTATTTACATTAATCTGTATATAATTATGTGTTTAATAAAATTTAATGAAGCAAAAACATTCAGGATGAAATTTAATGCAAAATGTTCAAGATGCTTACACGAAAAACAGTTTTTCTGTTAACATAAGAAAAATGCATGAAAATACATAGTTGTTTATGGTAGTGTTGTATTATCTCATGTTAACGAATATATCGCCTTAAGCATTTTCAGTTTAAACTTATTTCACTGTATTCAAAATTAGATGGATCATGTATTGCAAAGGAAATAAATCTTCAAAATTTAAATCCATTTCCGTTTTAAGATTGATCTGCGCAGGTGTAAATAACTCGTTTACAATCATACTTACATACTCAAATTCAGTAGTAAAAGTCTGTTAAGAGTATATAGGAAAATAATTTTCTCGTAAACTCTCCAATGCTTATGTTTAAAAGGTGTATAAATAAAAATTGTACACAATTTTAAAAAAAATGGAATTAAGTATGGAAAGTTTCAGTTTGGTTTAGGTGAAAATGAATGTACATTATAAAATGATTTAAACTATATAATAATAATGTTAATAATTCTTGAAAAATTAATATAAAGCTTTGATTATCATGCTCACTATTTCTTTTGTATGATTAATTCAAACTATTGACAGAAGTATTATCAATATATCATAAGAATATTTCTTCTTGTAACTACAGTTAGATTTTCGAATAAATACTGGAGATTTTTTTCAATTATTGATGTTCAAATACACAGATAAAAATAAATGTGGGGGATATCAGTGATAACCAACATAATAAATCAATTAGCATTTAATTAAAATCTTGGTTTTATCGTCTTGGTATTATTTACAAAATATTGACAAGTTATTTAAATAAATACATTTTAATATATTTGACTTTTTTACATACAATGCTCCATAATACATGAAAAAGTGATCGGCTTATACATATAGATTTATATTACTAAAAAGCATTAATTTAATATTTTAGAGTACTTGTCAAAGCATCAGATACTTCTTGTTTTCCTCTTTTCCCTCTTGTCATTTCTTTAAATTTAACTAATAGAAATATAACTGCTCCATTATTTGAAATAAAAGTTTGCATTCAATTATAAATGAGATTGTTGGATTTAAATTTTAACGATTCCTTAAAAATCACGCTAATTTTAATGATAGCTAAACCATTTTAAATTGCTAATTACTATATATTTGAATAAAATATGTGTATATATTTAAATTCCAACTGTGACTGTTTCAGGGAAAAATTATTTTCAATAAATTAGACATTAATCTTTTTTTTTGTCTTTAACCTCTGTTAAAAGAACGTGAATAAATAAACGTATTGAATACGAAAAAAGTACAGAAGCAAAAAAAAACATTTATATCGCTATACACTTAATTTAACTGCTTCATTCCCAACAGCAGAATATCATTTCAAGAAATATGTATAATATAATGCATTTTATATCACAAAAGTTAATTGAATAGCCGATTAATTAATTTGTTCTTAACCTTCATAAAACTTAATTTTAATTAGTTTTAAAGTTAATAGGTTAATTTTTTTTACTAATTTTATTTACAGTAATCGAAAAGAAAATTTGGCTTTGAAATATAATTCGTCTTTAAATATTAAGTAGAGTCAAATCTCAAACTAACATGATTTTTTAAAATGATATTTTACATTTGTTTTATATTATTAGAATGTATAATTATTGGAAATCAGTATTTAAACTATATCTATCCTTCCAGTTAATCAAAAGAATTAAAGATTAAAGAAGTATTAATGATTATGGTAATAAAAAAATTACTTAAATTCAGTATAAGCGAATTCAATTAAAAACATCTTAAAAAATTTAAAGAATTAATCTTTTATCCATTAATTCCAATATGTTTAAATTTAAAACACTAAATACGCGTATGATGTTAATCTTTAAAAATATATTAATTTTAATAACATTTTTAATAATGAGGTGCATAAATAATGTATGCAAAATATGTAATTTATAATTCATCTTTAAAACAATAACATGTATCTAAAAACACAAAAAACATCATAGATAAATACTTATTTATAATTTAAATGGATTTCACAGTTTCCAAATGAATAAATAATTAAAGTTATATCTTAAATTTATTTGAAATTAAAAAAAGTTAGAATAAATAAAACGATAAACTAAAAATCTCCCAGATAAATTAAGACGAAAAACATAAAAACTTGTTTAAATTCAAATCAGAACTTTAATTAATCACCGCTTTCTACGTTCAAATCCTAATTTAATATCTCAAAATAAAAGTATTTGGGATAAATTGAATAAAAGACCGTAGATAAGAAAATAAAACGCATACGCAAATATTTAATGCCCTCAAGATTTATCCACGCATCTTGATGAATTAAAATAGTTTCTTTTACCTCTGCAAATCACAATAAATGTAAGAAAGGCTAAAGTAATTTTACATGCGTGATAAAACTTATTTTCTACAGCTGTGTTGCTTCTTTTTTCTTTTAAATTTACCTTCTGGTAATCATGCTTGACTGTGACCTTGTCGTAAACTCTAAGAGAAAACACTGTCCAGCATGTTTTTATGGATGTTACTATCATCATTCGACGAAACGGTCCCAGTGGTTTAAAACGTTGTCCGAAGAACGTAAAATAAATTTTAAGTTTGGAAAAAAATCAACTAAGCAGAATCGTATCGATAAATAAATAAAAGCACTTCACGCGAACGACAAATCAATTAATATGTTGCGATAACAGGCATGTAAAACATAAAATCTCATCAATAAAAAATTAATTTATTTCAAAACTTACCTCCAAAGTTATATTGTTTTTACTCCATTCATTCCTGATAATCTCTGAGTTTGGTCCTTACATTTGAGAATTACTGGGCTAAATAATAATTTGACGTACATATATTATACGTCCACATTATTTTTTAATATATCACTTCTATATACATAAAATTATTGTTCATATAACATTTTTCTATTTATCTCAAATCCTTATTAATGTATCATTTTTCTATATATATCACACAAATACATAAATCATTATTCTATGTAACTTAAGAAATAACAGTTTTGGAGAGAAAATAATTTGAAAACGCAAGTTGGATTAAAGAGATCAATTTATTTATTTATGCTGACATCCTAAAATTGAGATTGCAACGTTGATATTATATTTAAAATTGTTTCCATATAAAATTTATTAAATTGTGTTAGAACATTTATGTTATTTTGATATTACACGTAGGAAACAATTCCATTAATTAACACAAAAGTAAAATCTTACCAAAATTTATTAGATATCGAACTTCAATAACATATCCCCATCAGGGGGCTCACCTTCTTTAGGTGAGTACGGGTGTCGCAATCCCGAGATGTTATAGTTATATTTTTCTCTTTCCAAGGGGTTTACTGTCTTTGGTAAACACGGATGTCACGACACCGGGGTACCCTAGTGATATTTTTCTATTTTCGACCCTCTTCTTGTCATAAAATTTCATTCTTTTTTCTTCTTTTCCCATCTAGACCAAATACGACTAGTTCAGGAAATACATAGTATAAAGGATAATTTTTTTCTATGGATAAAATTTACAATTATTTATTAACATATTTTGGTTTGCATTCTGTCTTGCGTTAATTTAGTTTCTTTTTCGTATATTTATTTCGATACTTTGATTATGTTGCTTTATTTGTTTTCGATTAACAACGTTGGTTAGCCAACCCGCATTTTTGCCGTGTGTGCCGTCCTGTAAGGAGGAAAATGGTGTCCTGGGAATACCTTTGGCCCACGCTTCGCGGGAGGCAGGAGTGAGCCCACTCCTGTCAAACGGATGGTGTTACCTCTCTTCGGTGTTCCCGAAGAGACATTGCTGTAGGGTTAGTGGTGCAGGTAAGGGGTGGCGGGTTTACCCGTTGGATCCTCACCATGTGGCTGTATCACTATATTCTGGGTGTATTCCAGGAAAGCGCCGTGCCTGATTTTCAAGATGACCGGCACACTGCCTCCCTTGTTGGACTCCGTGGTGGGTGGAGGCACGCCAGGATGAAGTTTTTCTTTCATCTATGGATCCAAATATGCTGTTACCGGGTAAAGGTCTTGTTTTGCCCACTCTCAACATCGACAAAGTTTCCGAACATGCTCGTTTTTTAATCCTATATCTTCCTAACAATGAAATGTCACAAAGTCACCGTTTGCATTTCAAAAAGCTATTCAAGGAAAAAGCGGTGAACCCAAATCCATCAAAATGTTACAATCTGGTGATTTGCTCATTGAAACATCATTTGACTTGCAAACGAAATTTTTCTTGTTAACCAATACATTTTTAAACAGCCCGTTAACTGTTAATCTTTATTTTTATCCTTAAATTCTTGTCGTGTCATTTCTGAAACATATCTTTTATGTGCCTCCGAAGCAGAAATCTTGGAAGGACTTTCTGACCAAGGGATTAATCAAGTCAGAAGAATTAAAATAAAAAAATAGACTCCTTACTTTCCCCAACGAAGTATTTAATATTAACTTTAAATAGCCTCAAGCTACCATCTACAACAAAAGCTGGATATCTTAAATGTAAAATGCGCCCTTACATTTCGAATCCTCTGAGCTGCTTTAAGTGCCAGAGGTTCAGTCATTCTCAAACTCCCTGTCTCGGACAACTAGCATGCTCTAAGTGTGCATCTGTAGGGCATTCTTCAACAGATTGTATGATAGAACCGAAATGCATTAACTGTTCACAGCCTCATTCCACCGGTTCCAAACTTTGCCCAAAATGGAAAACTGAATAACAAATACAATAAATTAAAAGTATATAATAAAAACATAACTTTCTTTCCTTATATGAATATATAATAATGAATATTAAAGAATTTTAATGAATATAATACATGAATCCCGAAAGTTAATAGCTCCACCTTCATCACAGACCTATTCCCCGGCTGTTAAATCATCAATAACATCCTCTTCTACACATACGGATGGAAATATTACAAAAATAAAGTAACCACCTTTAAAACTATTTCAACCAGCTTCATCCATCTCGAAACAAAATAAAACTGTACTATTCCCACAGTTTCTACATGGTCTTCTTCCACTCACAACTATTGCCTTCCACTTCTACAACATCAGAATCTCAGTCATCTATTCCTAAAGTCAATACAAATGCTCCCTTATGCTTACAGGACCAAGCAGAAGTTGTAATATCCAGAAAGAATTTTCCAGCTAAATATACAGAAACGAATACATTTCGTCTTCGCATTCCAAAAACCAATATACGTCCTGAATTTGCAGTCATTGCAGCCCAAAATTTGGCAGCCAAAAAACCACCTTTAAAACCTAGTAAAAAAAGAGTCTTCCTAAACCCATATGTAACGATATCGAAATAAAGACGACACCACACAAAAAACGTAAAGGTTTACCCATACACGATTCCTTGGACGAGGATATGATAGATAATGAAGCGGATGAATACGTCTTACCAGAATATTGGCAAAAAAGTCACGAGAAACATTTAAATACATTACACTAACATGTTACAGAAACAGTAAAAACTAATTTTATTTATAAAACATATCAAAGGAATATATTTCATGTATCTAAATCTTCAAGATGAAATACTGCACCGTTTTAACATTTTGTTCATGAACTATCGCTTATGGCTTATACATTTGGAAAAAGAAATAAGGATATTTGAGTTAATTTATGGATTTTTTATGATTAAAATCCTCCGTGTTAGAAAACTTTTAATTACCGTAAAATCCATTCAAATTTATTGTTGCGCGTTATACGCTGGGTATATACGTATAAAACTAATAGCTCCAAAAATAATATAAAAAGAGATAAACATAAAACAATCCATTTCTACATAGATTGAAATACTATTAATTTTTAATTTAAAAGAAATGTCACGCTTAGTAAATTTAAAGCTTTAAATTTTCAGATGTGTACAGTTTTTTTTTTAACTCAGAGAAAATACTTTGAATTAATGACTTCAAAACACAAGATGAATATATTCATATAACTTAGATTCCTTCGTAAAAATAAGGGATGAGAGTTATCCGAAGAGAATACCTAAAAATTAGAAACACTAAAGTTTAAAAGTATAGATGTTCATTATACACCGGAGCTTACGGTAATCAAACTTAAAAAAATGTTTTTAATAGTTAGTTTTCCAAATATTAAGTAAGAATTCACTAGATGTATATTGTTGGTTTCTTTGGGAATGGACGAAAAAATAACCGTAGAATTCTGCATTTAATATTATGATTTAAATTCCTCTATACAATTTCACTATCTAAGAACTTCCGCATAGTTATGTCTAATTGACTATTCTTGGCAATATAGAAAAGTCACATTTTAGTTTCCATATTAAAGTAATCATCTTGTTGTAAAATAGTTTTAATATTCACTCGAAGTTCTTTTCTTCCGATTGGAATAAGAAGTAAGCATTCGCACCTGGAATTGACACTACTTTTCATAACTTTGAACAAAGTGTTTCGCGATTTTTAAGAAATAATTACCATAAATAGCATAGTTTTTTTTTACTTTTTTTAAATTTAAAAATATTTGTTCGCGATGCAATTAATGTTACATGTTTGTAGGATTGAACATTGAAAAAAAATTCAATAGTTTTAAATATTTAAAGATCTTTCATACCAAAATCACTCTAGAAAATATGTATGCGGAATGAATTCTAAATAAATTCTTGGTAGGAATCATGAAACTTTAACATGTTTTTTTTTCCTGTTAAGTTTTTGCAACGTTTTTATTTAATTTTTTTAATACGATGTATAGCAGCGTTTCTCAAACCGTGAGGTGGGCCACTAGGGTAGGGGACATGATAACCCTACGAATTGGGTACGAGTGTATTGAAAAATCGAAAAAAAATTAAACAAATTATTAATTTACACAAAATAAACAAAAAAATATATTCTAATAAAAATATAAATTACACATATTTCTAAATATACCAGCAGCACGCAATTTATTTTATAATTAATTTAACAATATTAAAAGTTAAGAACAAGTTTAATAATTATACTTGTCACCTTGTGGGCTTGTCATGTATAAAACTTTTCAAAAATTAACACTTATCTTGATAATTTGTACTGTTTATAATTAATCCCTTAAATGCCGATTAAAAATTGTGCAGTTCGCTTCTCAATGCCACCATTTTTAGCATGTAGGCGAGCGTATTTGGCGAATTGGGGGGGGAGAATACAAATGCAAAACCCTCTGACATAAATTTTCTGTCGCAAACTCTGTCAAAGTCCTTTTATTGCATTCTAAACCCTTCGTGATATTTTTATGGATAAAAGAGCACAGAAAAAAATCATACTCCTGAAAGACGTATATATACGTCTGGTTCATTTATAGCACTGGCTAAGCACGAGCCGTTTGAAACGCTGGCGACACTTAAGAGGTTAAAGTCGTATTGTAGCTTTAGTTTCAAAGTAGAAATAATTAAATTCAATAAATTGTAATTGTATGGCGGGGGGGGGAGGCGATGACAATTACGATTGAGTATTGGGTCACACAAATATTAAAAGTTTGGAAAGCGTGATGTATAGTATTGTTTTAAGTTAATATTGTTAGTTCTAAAATATTAATGCGTTTATGTTTTCTGTTTTAATATTAAACGTAATAAGGGTATTAAAAATATAAACATCGAAACTCACACGGCATCATCTTAACACGATCCAAATATCTAAAAAAGTTGATATATTACAATTATCTCTTCATAAAAATTGCAATTTATAATTCAAATTTGCAATATTATTATTTTTTAAGAAAAAAAAATATTAGTGTATTTTAAAAATACAAAAATGTAAAAACATACATTACATAAATTACGATTGAAAATAGAGAAAAAATATTTGTTGTTATTCCTTTGTTTTAGTTTCGTGGTGTTGCCATGAGAGAGAGAAATTTTCAAGAATATTTTATTACAATTCAGTAGCGCAAAATTAGTGTCATTTATAATGAAAACATCGGCTTACGCAATTTGCATAGTTTAATTTATTTAATTCATTAATATCTCAATTTAACTCACTCTGAACCATTTAAATATCATCTATTTTGGTTCGGTTATGGGGAGATAAGTTTAAAATTGCATGTCATTCTTTTATTTTAAATGATTTTACATTTTTTCGGTAAATTTAAATGTTAGTATTTAAAATCTAATATATATATATATATATATATATATATATATATATATATATATATATAGAGAGAGAGAGAGAGAGAGAGAGAGAGAGAGAGAGTGTTAACGGCCAGGTTGAGTTAAATATACATTTATTAAGGAGAATTATTTACAAGGGAGGGCTAAAAGTTAGTAAAAAGTAATCGAAACATCATTAAATCGTTGGATTCCACGAGGCGTTTCGTTCCTGCGCCCTCGTCATCGTCTCCTCGCTGTCGTCCCTCTCACTCTCAGTCGTCTCCCGCGCAATCGTTCTATTCGAGCCTAGTTTACTCGTTATCCTCGAACCGCCTTGTCAGATAGGTGGCGCTCTCTTGGCATTACGTCATTAAGAAATATAGGAGGGATACAATATGTGCACATCCATTCCTACATATATATATATATATATATATATATATATATATATATATATATATATATATATAATTTATTTTTAATTAATAGATGGAATACATTGTATGCATACTTATATCTTTATCACATGTACAAAAATGAGTAGAAAAAAGAAAGAAATTATTTTGTTTTATTTGTAATTATAGTTAATATTCTTAATTATCTTTTGAATGCAAAAATTGGGATAAAGGTAACATTTGCCATGATTTACTCATATTTTGACACTGAAGAAATGAAACAAATTCAATTATATCCAGCTTAATTTTGTAGAAATAGCAGATAAGTAAATTTTTTTGCATTTGGTGCGTGAGTCTTTTCAGCAACATAATTTGCTCATACATTATGGCGCACTAATTTTTCTGCAGAGCTGCATTAATAGTCTGATTAAAGAAAAACCGCTATCCAAGTTTAATAAGATAAATGATATTCATTTCATCATTCTCCTGGTAATTTTATGCTTACAGATTTAAATTTGATTTCATTTCTATATGCATAAAATAATAAAACAACGCACTGACACTGTCACTGAATCACTTGATATTCAACACGAGATTTCCAGAAATATTTGACCAACAAACTTGAGTTTGGCATGCATGATCATCTTGTTAAGTGGATATCCATTAAGAACAGGTTTTGCGAAAATCGACCAAAACAAAGAAATTATCCGCACGTTAAAAATAATACTAAAATTCCCTTTTTTAAAAATATGACCTTGGTATTTGAACTTTTGTTTATATTGAGAACAAATATAATCCCTTGCACCACAAAATATCGCACAGGGGCTTACATAGAAGTAATTGTGAAACACACATCACAAAGAAGAGAAGGATTACAACACAAATATCCATGCCTTACCCGGGATTCGAACCAGTCCCTACGTCACCTTATTCAGCCTCAATAACCACTATACCGGATGGGTGGCTATTTGAGAACTTTTACATACATATTTATTTATGGAAATGAGAACGGGTTTTGCGGCAATCGAATTCAGGAAAAAACTGGGAAAGAGAGAGTTATACACAAAAGTCCCTGCTTTTGAACTATTATACATAGAGAGATGGATGTTAAGTTTAGCAGACATGTTTTTGTTGTTGAGTAGAAATCCTCAAACAGAAGTTTTTGAGATAATCGATTCCCAAGGAAAGAACAGAAATTGCAGGTTTGTTGTAAATGAAAAGTATATCTGATTCTGAATTATTAGTTCTATAGACTTGAACTTTAGGAAATAGTTTTATATTGTTTAGTACGGATCCAATTAGGTGGATTTTGCAAAATTCGACTCTGAGGAGGGTTTCGAGGGGTTAAAGTCTGGTTAAAGAGGAAACTTACCATTTATAAACTATTAAGCAAGATCTACAAATAATGGATTTACAAAAATTCAACTTTCAAAAGAGGATGCGAATCCGTGACATTTTTTGAAGTTTTAATTATAATTAACATGAGAACTTGAAATTTCACCAAAAAGGTTTCTTTTTTGTTGATTGCAGATCCACTAAGAACGGATTTTGCAGAAATCGGCAATGGAGTGCAATTAATTAATATACTTTATAAATTAGTCCTTTACAAAAAATCAAGATGCGAGGAAGGACTTTCAATACAACCAAAAGATCAATGACAAGTCTTATATAGGATAAAAAACACAATATATAGTCATACCACATCATATAATATCAAGCAAAATGGTCTATATTGTATACTCTACAGATTTTATACTAAGAAATTTATTTATTTTAAATGTTATCCGCAAATTTAAGTATAAATGTAAATAAATCTTTCATGTGTTGGCAGTTTCACACATGAAGAGGGATATGTGTGGAGACAGACCCTTAGAGATAGAACGAACGGAAGATAGATAGAAACAAGAGTGACGGAGACAAAAATAACGAATAATACCTAATAGATGAGCATTAGCCGATTGGTAACGACACGAGTTTAAATGTTGTTTGTGTAATTGTTTAGACCTCTTTTCTTCATTACTGTTGTAATAAGAAGTATTGTTTGTTAGTTTTTAGTCATTACTAGCTGATGAACCCCAGCCGAAACACAGCATGCATCGCTACTTATGTGATGCAATTGTATATGTATTATATATAAATTTGAATATTTTTATTGCTATTTGTAATTTATACATTTCCACACCTTTGATCAGCGTTTCTAAAACTGTGGAGTGCGCTTTGTAGGGGGCGAGGTAACTCTACGTGGGGGGAGGAGAATATCAAAATATAGAAAAGGAGATATTCATACAAATGTACCTAAAGGAAGCAAAACAAAATTCATTCTGACATAACAAAAAGTAAAATACACGTATAAACTACCTTTAAAATATTTTAAAGGTATCTGTGCTGCACAATGTGTGTGTATTTGATAAATAACTTATCGATACTACATTAAGACCAATTTTAATTACTAGTGACTCCCATTGGATTGCCAATTACGAAATTATATGCACAGTTTAACTATTTGGAGACGGCGGTTTTCAGTCGAAAATTTTCCACATCACGGCACTTTTAGACACGCTGACTTCCCCCGTTTTTCTCACTGATTGATGCTATCGTACACCGGCGGACAAAAAAGCAAGATAACTTAAGTCTCCTGCTGTGAAGTGGGGATGTCCGCGTCTTAGAAAGTCCATAAATGCGAAGATTTCCCTTTCTTAGGGAAACATGTTTTCTTAGAATACGGTGTAACAGCTACTAATGATTTCAGTTCAAGAAATCTAGAAAAATTTATTTTTTATTTTTTAAAAAAGGAGACATTTCCCTATAATTTAAGCTGCATTCCACCTAGATTTCATCTTCAATACTTTTAAAGGCATTAAGTGAAATAGTATGCAAAATTTATTATTATATAAAACAGTGCTGATAATATAAAGCATTGCGTAAAAAATAGAAGTGCTTATTTCATTTTAATTAAAGGTACAATAAACTTAAGTAAAATGAATGAAATTTTGTTTAATAAAACTTATTTATATTTTGATTTTCAGTAAATGCATTAAAATATGAAAATCGTTATAATTTCATTTTTCATTCTATTAAATGTAGGAATTTTTGTTACACAAACTTAATTTACACAGGTGTCAAAAATAATGTAATTTTTAATCAATTATAATATTGTATAATCAATAATATAAAATAAAATAAAATGGAGAATGTGTGGTTGCTTTATGTCATAATGTAAAATTTAGATTTTCTTAGATCGTTAAAGAATTATTCTAAAATAGTTTAACACTTTGAAGCTCTATCTTTTTTTAAATAAAAATATCTACTTTGAGACACTTGCATACGGCTTCAATGAAGAAGAAAATTACGTGAAACATGTGTTTTGTTTAAGAGTTGTTGTACGTATTTGCAATATATATATTCCAAATGGACATCGTCAAAAATCAACTATGATTCTTAGGAAACTGCACTGTTAATGATTTTATAATTGTTTTTCTCTTTTAGAATATATTTGCAGAAAACATGGTACTCTTAATCCATTCTGTTTTGATATATTAGAATTCATAATACTTAAAGAATCCTTAGAATAAGTCTAAATTTTATTTACAAGTATTTTTCAAAAATTAAAATTATATTTTCATTTGATCTAATTCTTCTTATATATACTGAAAATTATGATAAAACATTTACTGTGGCAAATAAATAAGGTAAACAGCCGGTAGGTGTTTCACATTATGCTATAAAATGTGACTATTTTAAGGCTATAAATGTTGGCACATGTTAAATAGTGCCACATTAATGTCCCTTCATGTTTTTTTTTATTGGAAAATAATCACGATTAGAGGTTCCATCATGTAACAGTTGATACGCATTAAGTCAAAATCCTTACGTTGTCGTGGTGTAGAAATTAGAAGTGGGGGCTCTAGCTCCGCTATCATACTCGTTACTTGATCGTCATTTAAATTACGAAGACCGTCTTATTACTTTGTTCCTAATGGAACTCGTAAATGAAATATTAATAATTTATCAATTTACCTACGTGTTCCTAAAAATAAATTCTTTAAATACACATAAGAAATTTAAGATTATATTTTTTCAACAGTAATAAATTGTTTTCATTTGTAAAAAAGAGGAAATGCTTTTGAATTTTAGAATACTTGATAGTAATGTACAAACAATAAGTTGGTATCAAAGACAAAACATTATGACTACAAACATTTTTAATTTGCCCAGGAGCTTCATGTATCTCGGTAAACTTGTTTACATAAAAGGATTATATTCTTCTTCTTTGTACTGAATTGTTTCTTTTGCGAGTAATGACAACATACTGGGCTTCTTAATTTTTTTTTTTACTTTTGTACAAAAAGACTTTGGATAATCCTTACTTTTTACTTAGAATTTCAAAATAATTGCATAATGCCTAAATTCTATGATTACTGCTCTGATTTTTGTGCGATGATGAACTAATTTTGTGCGTAAGGTAGTGCTAAAACATTCCTACGAAGACAACTCTTTCGATCAACATTCAAAACAATTACAAAAACATTTTCTTCTCAGCGCACTGACTCCTCAATCGAGTTGCAGATAACTGTGGCAACAATTTTTCTTTACTTTTTTCAAAACGAAGAAAGACTTTAGCTCCAAATATCACCCCCCTCTTCGTTTGAACAGTCCCCTAAAGTGACCGGGGGGCTGCGGTAGCCCAGTGGTTAAGGTATCCAACCATGGCAGGCATGTAATGATTTCGATTCCAGTACCACTAAAGACCCGCCGTGTAGGGCAGCGATGCACGCTAAATCTGTCGAGAGCTGAAACGTCCTCCCGTTGGTATGGTGTGGTAGTTAGGAGAGGGGGGTGCCAGCTCAGGTGTCGTCCACGTCACTTGACCATGGTTCAAAATTACGTGGTCCGTCGCCAAAAGCCCTCGTGTAGCTGAACAGTGCGACGTTAATATTAACTCACTCACTCACTCACTAAAGTGACCAGGTAAGTAAAAGAGGGCTTTGTTGGCATAGTTTCTATTTATCCTATGTCCGACAATTTAACAGAAAAGGAAATGCCCTTTCCAAAGATTTATTACGGCAATAAGAGGAATAATTTCTTTCCGTCTACTTGAAAGCAAACTTAGAAGATTTACAAGATAGCAGATGTGCATTTCTAGGTTTTCTTACACCAAATAGACATATGATAATCAACAATGACCAAAAACTGAAGAATCAAAGGGGAGAAGCATTTTTTGTTGATATAAAAGATTTTACGACTTGCTTTCCATATTCATTTGCAAGAACCATTTTATTCTGTATTCAGAGTTTCTAACGTTCAATAGCCTTGGAGCGCCCCCGAACACTCTTTTCTTTGTACTATTGTACATAAAATGCGTGACTCACGAATAAATAGGCGAAAAAAAAAAGAGAACGAACATATTATTTTAATTTAAATGTAACTATCTGTTAGATTACGTTCTGATTATATTTATTTTTTCAGATATTTTGGATTGTATAGTTTTTTTTAAAAAAAAAAATATCCAGTACTGTAGAACTTTCTAAGTTTGAAAGTCCCCATTTTCCTTTACTTAGAGAAACTTGTGTTTGGAAATCGTGTGTGATAATTACTACTGATTTCAGTTCAAAAATTTATTTTCCTTTTAAATGAGACACTTCCTACGAATTTAAACCACATTCCACCAATATTTCTTTTTCAGTATTATTCAAGGCATTGAATGAAATAGTATAAAACACTAATCACAATGTAAAATATTGCACAAAAGAAGGAAACACTTTTTTCATTTCAGTCAAAGGTATAACCTAAAGCGAATTAAAATTATTTTATCAAGGTAAAATGTATTTATTTTGATTTTCAGTAAATGTTTTAAAATGTTGAAAATGTTATAGATTTATTTTTATTCTGTTAAACGCAGTAATTTCATACACACAAACTCAAATTATTGTGTTAACTCTTAAATTAAATAATTTTGAAAAACAAATAATAATATAATTATTTTGAAAATTTTTGCCTGTCTCTCTATATGTCATAATGTAAAATCTCAAATCGATAATGGGCTATTTTATAATCATATAGTACTCTAAAGCTCTCTATCTATTCATAATGGAAAATATTTGCTTTAAGAAACATATATTGGTGTGCAAAAATTAAGGACGAAGTCGAAAAATTAGCATATCAGCTGAACGAAGAGGCAGAGCGGACAGAAAGACCAATCAGGAGATTAAGTAAGGTGATGTACGGTAGCACATGCGCAGATATGCAGGTAGACGTAATGGGGGAGTGTCTGAGTAGTATACAGCATGTTGTCGGTGTAAGATCAGTATTTCTGGCAAAGAGATTGCACGCCATATAGCAGTTAAAATCACACCGAGTTGCTGCCTCAGCGAGGAATGGCGAATAATCAAACGGTTAGACGACATCTGGATGATTTTACCCGAGGTCGAATCATTGGGAAGTTGGAGGAAGGCCGCACTGTGACAAGTGTGGGTGCAGAGTTCGGAATTGCTCACAGCATCGTTTCACGACTTTGGAGACAATTTCAAACTACAGGAACAGCTATCCGGGGGTTCAGTAGTGGTCGTCCACGAGGAACCACACCCGCAGATGACCGGTACAGGCGGCCTGTTGTCTTACAGGCCAGAAGAAACAGGCGGCAGACAGCGGGAGAAATCGCTAGACACACGACACAGGCGACTGGACGACCGATATCGCGTTTTACCGTGGCCAGAAGACTGCACGGTGGGGGTCTGTTTGCAGGACGCCCTGTACGGTGTGTACTTTTAACGCCTGCCCATCGAAGAAGGCGTTCTCTGTGGTATCGGGAACACCGGAATTGGAGAGACAATGAATGGGGACGAGTACTCTTTACAGATGAGAGCAGATTCAGTTTGAGTAGCGATTCTCATCGCATACTCATCTGGAGAGAGCGGGGAAGCCGCAATCATCCCTCGAACATCATTGGAAGGGACAGGTATGGAGGTCGCGGTGTTCTCGTTTGGAGAGGCATCATGCTTGGTACTCGTACAGGCCTTCACATCTTCGACGCAGGTTCAGTCAACGGGACCCGTTATTGTAACGAGATTCTTCTTCCATATGTGCGTCTTTTTAGAGGCGCTATGGGTCTGCAGTTCCTTTTCATGGACGACAATGCACCATGTCATCGCACAGTAGCTGCCGAACAGCTCTTAGAGAGTGAGGATATTGAACGTATGGATTGGCCGGCACGATCTCCGGATCTCAATCCCATCGAGTATGTATGGGATTTTCTAGGCAGACGCTTGGCAGCTCGTACCTTACCACCAGTAACGATTCGGGAGCTTCGATTGGCGCTGCAAGACGAATGGGCAGCAATGTCTCAACAACTCATTGACACCCTCATTCTCAGCATGGGCACACGCTGTGAAACCTGCCTAGCAGTCAGGGGAGATCATATCCCCTACTAAAGACCGGATGTTTCTTGCTGGACACCCATCACAGGGATGTTTCGGCCTTCAGCCGCATTGCGCTCCATGCTACTTTTTCAATAAAGCTTCTTTTTATCACTCTGGTTTCTCTTTTAGTAAGTGTTGCTTACATTACACATGTCCTTACGTATTGGGGATCTTACGGTATTAAATGTGTTGATTTGGATAGCTTTTGTACAAAGTATATTGAAAAAACCGTCTCGTCCTTAATTTTTGCACAGCAGTGTACATAATTCTTTAACAAATAACAAAATTACATTAACTATAAGTGAGTTTAAAAAATCTTATAACTATTGAACATATGTGTACCAATAGACATGTAAATATTCAACTAAGCTATATTGTGGTTAATCAATTTATAATTGTTTCTTTGAGAATTAATTAGTTATTTATATAACACTTTGTTAAGAATTTTTGTATATTTTCTTTCTTAAAAGAATAAAAACATTGATAAATGTCATTTTTTTATTGCCTCAATAGTTCATTCTGTCTTAATGCATTAGATTTCATAATAATTATTGAATCTTAAGATTAATTTTAGATTTTTACACCTAGCATATTTCAAGGGTTAAAATTATATGATAATGTTCATCGTTGATCTAATTGTCCCTATGTATGCTGAAAATTACGATAGTCGATTTACAATGACAGGTAAATGCGATAAATGGCAAGAATGTGGCATTAACTTAATACTATATCTCAAAATCATAAATAAATGTGAATTGTTTAACAGTATCACATTGTAGATTCCACATGTTTTACAGCTGTGGTAGCCGAGTGATCACAATTGAGCATTCCATCATCTAGCAGGGCTCTAATACACGTTAACTTTCTAAAGGCTTAAAGTACTTTCATTGCCGTCATAACATAATTGACTGGGTTCCAGGTCGTATATCATCCTCATCGCTTCATTGTTATTCAAATAATGAGGTCCATATCATTGCGTTATACCTCATGTTTCCTCTGAATGAGACATTAATAAACTATCTATTTATTTGCATGCTCTTAAAAATAAATCCTTTTCAAACACAAATGAATAAATGTAAAATTTATATTTTTTCCAACTGTAGTAAACTGCTTTCGTAAGCATAAAATATCAAATCCTTTGAATTTTTAGAAATATTCTTGATTAGTAAAACGCAAACAATTAGTTGACATAAGACAAAATTATGACTACACATATCTTTAAGTCAGCAAGGAGCAAATCATTCATGTATCTTGGTAAACTTATTTATATAAGGAAAAAACTATTCTTATTCGTATTTAATTGTTCTTTTTTTGACTAATTACAACATATTTATTTCTTACTTTTTCATCTTTCATATAAAAAGGTTATTTTATTAGTTTTATGGATATAAGTTAAGCTTGTTAGTTTCTAATTTTTAAGTTACAATAAATTATAATTCTTTTGATGTATCAGTTAGTATAACATTGCTGAAGTTCTAAGATAAATGCTCTGATCTATGTGTGATAAAAATAAACTTCAAAAATATTTTAAGAAATATAATGCACGCGTCATTCTAATTCTCAACACAATCTTCCTTTTTAGGACGTATGGTAATACAATAGTTTCCAAATGTGCAGCTCAGAAAAAATAAATTAGCCCCATTCCAAAAACAAATCGAAAAATTCGCAATAATCGAATATTATTTATTGACATAGCAATAAAAACCATTACATTTGAAAATCAATGTAAGATCAATCCCCTCTCCCAATAATTTACACTCAAAACGTGTAAAAGGCCTCCACAGGTTTCTGACGTTTTTTAAGTGATTGATTAGCTTGAACTTATTCACTACTGTACAATTTATTGAATTTTACCACAGCTGAATTTTTTAGGTACTTCATCTCTGTTATTATTTGACATTTAAAGATTTGATCACTATCTCCTGCAAAATCATATCTACTCATTCTGACCCGCAGAGACTCTGCTATTGATAGAGTACTCTCTAAAGGATTGAATATAATTGAAGACTGCTCCAAACTTCAGATCTGTGGCGATCACAATCCTATTGTTTTTAGATGAGTTTGAATAACTATGCTCTACCCCCCACCACTCTCTGCATTTATTCCTTTCCAAAATGAAATAAATTCCAAGAAATTTTTACTACCTCTAGTATAGATTTTATAGTATGGACCTAATTTATAGATGGATCTAAATCTTCTTCATTTTCTAATTCACAATCAGAATCTGAATCGCCAAAATTTCGTCTTCTAATTTAATCAAAATTTTCTGGATCTCTTAAATGGTCAGACCTCTTTTCCGTTTTGGCATTTTCTCTTCTGTTTTTTTAAAAATCACGTTAATTTAAAATGAGAAAAAATATAGAGATGAATATGTAAAAAGGGAAGAAAAAACCATTTACAATAACAACTGTGTAAAGATAAAATCTCATAGTGAGGAAAGGGCATAAGAGGGAAAAAGAGGGAATTCAAGATAAGTGGAAAAGAGGGAACATCCCTTCCCCTTCTCAATACAAAAGAGACCGGTCAAGTGATTGATGTTCCTGGATTCTAACAGGAACCGCAGTGATTCGAAAGCTGTTAAAAGTGGGAAAGAAGAGCTTGGTCGCTACTCCGACCAGCGCCGTCCCTTAAGGGGCTACTCTTTTGGTCGCACTATCGACCAGCCGTCCTCTAAAGGTTAATGCTTATCTTGATCATTTGTGCGCTTTATAATTCAAATTGTATGGTAGCTTTAGAACCAAAGTGCATTAGTATTGCATTGATTACATTGTTATTGTATAGAGGGAGCGTGATGATAATTATGGTTGGATATTGGTTCGCAAGTATTGAAAGTAGGAGATGCACTGCCAAAGATCGTATCTCTCCAAAATTTTCCACTGATCTTCCCGGATATTTCAAGGGTGACGTAAGCTTATTACCATCAAAAATAAATAAAAAAAACATATTCAATGCGATTTTCTTTTCTTAACAACCCCCTTGTTTAAAGTAGAGTTTGGGTTCATACATGCAGTCATCAAATGCGTGATAATCAGCTATATAATATCACTTTTTCATCTTTCATATTTTGAAAATATTACACTATCTGGTGGCATCTTTTGTTTTGGCAATATTTAAATTTTCGTGAATAGTTTACATTATCTATTCTAATTAACGAAAGAATATTAGCGTTTGTGATAAAGCACAAAAACAGAACAGACTCAGGTGTGTGAAACTTGTTATGTTGTACGTGCGCTCCGAGGAAAGTTTTCCAAAATGTGCTTGATATTTCCTTAAAATTAAATTTTTATGTGATTTTCTGTAGCTTTGTCAAAATTATGTCATATAAAGTTATGACTATCTTGGAATAAGAAAATTGATTTTCTATACAGTGTTTTGATGATTTTTATATTTGTCTGTTTTGTATTTATCAATTGTTTTTCCACGTTACTGTCAATCGTGAAATTCTACAAATCGTGATTTTTTTCCTCCAGAATGTGCATCTATCACCTAACAACCATTATTCCTTTTCATTTATTTGGTAGAATATCCTTGAAAATAAGTATTCAGATGTAAATATTCAGTATTCTCCCTAGTATTCAGATGTAAATATTTTTTAGAAAGTTTGATTATCAAACAAGCAAAGGAAAAAGAGGAAAATCAGTACTTCTCAATTTTTTTAGGTACTGACAATAAAGTTCTGAATTACAGTCTGAAATCTGTCAATGGTTGATGGCCCTGTCTAAGTTCCTAACCGAAATTTCATTTATCTTAAAGAAGTTCACTGTCTTAATGATAGAACAAACATGAGCTGGAGTTCTGATTTGTTTTTTTAAAATTCGAAACATTTTAGATATTTGCAAAAAGGGCATTTATTCTTTCATCTAAGCAATACTGTTTTAATTAATTTCGTTTCTCAAACTTGTTAATTTTTAAATATCTTTCAGATTACATTTTGTACAACACTAATATGTATAATTGTTACTTAAAAATCTCTGGATAATAAAATCGGATATTTATAAAAGAAGAAAAAACAATAATCACTGACAAATGTATTAATTGATTAAATTACTCTTCAAAATCTTATCACATAAAGTGTTCTATGATTGTTCCAGCTTTAAATTCTTTGATCTACATTTATTGAAAGTGTTACATTTGTTTATTTATCATGTAATTCTGAATAGATTTTTCTCCTAATGCTGTACTTCAAAAATACAAAAATTAATTTTATTTAATGAACCAGAGATTATTTTTGATTATGATTTGAATGATGCGACAAGGAGTTTACATAGTTACTTTTGTATAAAAAACATTGCAATATAAAGGTAAATTTTAAACATGAGGAAAACCTGACCACGTTTTGAGGTTTGAACCTTAATCGTATTTTTCAACTTGTTGGGAGAAAGCCATTAAAAATTTACAAAATGAAATAATACAAACAGTAATGTTCCTTTTTTTCTAAATACGCGACTATACTTAAGCGCTATTAAAATTCATGTTGAAGGATTCCAGAATTATCTTATTCCCGAAACTTTATTTAAGCTTAAATAATTTCGTCTCTAAAAATATATATTATGATTATATTATTTATGTCGAGCATTATGTTTTTCAAACCATAAATGGTGTAAAATCATGATATTGTGCGTCCTCAGTTTAAGCAGATTTGAAATGAGTTTTTATAAACGATAGAAAAAGCACTATGAATATAAATAGAACACTTTGCAAAATATGTATATGCATGAATTATTTTATTTTATTTAATGAAAACAAAGTCTACTTTTTGATTCAAGAAATATGTTTCCAGAAATGCATTGTTAAATAAAAAAATTGTACTTATTTTTAAGATATGCTCAAACTGCGAATATGTAAATAAGTGTCACTAAAATAGCGGCTAGTACGTAAATGTCCATGAAGTGCAGTGAAACTGACTAAAATATAATTTGAATAATGTGTCCTGCTTGACAGTAAATTGCAAGCACTAAGTAATCAGATATTGCATAATGAACTTGGACAGAATAAACTGTCAATTAAATATTTCGTAATGCTGCAACGCGCGCGTAATTCATCTAAATCTCATTACAGACTTAAACTATATGATTTATACGTTACACGTGTCAAACTTGTTAAATTCAACATTTAGGATCCAGTCATATATGGTATAGTACTTTTCACATACGAGCATGCAAGAATTATTTGATACATTAGAAACAACTCAAATTAAATATCAATAAATGTGATTTTTATTAAATAGAAAAAAATCAAAACAATTATTTCCAGGCATGACTTTAAAGTAAATTTAGTGCTAAAGTATTTTTAATATTAATATTAATTTAAAAGCTTCAAATTATGCATTTTAATTTATCATACTTTTATTATTATAATAAGCTATAAGGACATTTTGTCAATTTGGTCTTAAGTAATACAGTTCATAAGATTTCTTCAAATATGGTGACATCTATCTTAAAGTACCCAGAATATTTGAGTCCATGTCAAAATGCCAGGGCAATATACTGGAAAACTATTACATAATTATAATCCCGAAAAAGCCATATTTCTTAAAATTAAGAAGCCATATGCTTACGAATACACACCATACATTTTTTAAAAGAATGTTTCAACATTAATTTGCGGAGTCCCTTTCTTTGATGCTTAGTAATAACGCAGTGATAGATAAATGAATTTTTTCAAAGACTGTTTATAGAAGTAGAAAAATATAATGTGGGGTTAATGATGTATGATATTACTTTTTGCTGTACTGACCATTCGCAAGACTTCAGCGGCTTGTGAATTTCAAACCTTAAATTTTATAATAAATGAAGAGGAAAATGCAGCAACTTAAGTTGTACGGAATCTTAGCATTCACTAATCCTCCAATTACTTAATTAACTCTAAGTACTTTTGTGAACTAAAATAAGTTTAAAATGCGCATAAATGAAATTACTATGCATAAAATGTGTGCGTTTTTACTGAAATGAAAAAAAAAAATTAACACCCTTTTACTTTCTTTTTTTTAAAGGCCCTCGTATTCTTTTAGGCACAAAAACGTTTCATACCTTGATTTAGAATATTGCAGATCAATGTTCCTTCTCACTAATTTTAAGAAACTAGTAACTGTCAATTTTTACCCATTTGGTCCTTTTCTTCTGAACATAATCTCTTTTCAGGCTCAAAATAGTATGACATAAAAATTCTGAAGCTCCAGTACAAATGAAGGTGGTGATTGCATAGAGGAATGTAAGAACCTTCTGGTGTATAGGCGACTCTAGTTTCTCGTTTACTATAGATCTTTTTTATTTTGTATAACTATTTTTTTTTCTTTTTTTCTTTATGAAGCTATATATTATTTAGAAACTTTTAAGAAGTCAATCTAAAATGCATATTTTGAATATAAGTACTTATTATAAAGAATAAACTTCACACCCAACTCCCACCAAAGATGTTCTAGAACAAACTGAGCACATATCAAATATATTTATGTGCAATTTATAAATGAAAAAAAATCATTAAAAACATTAAATATGTGAATGATTAATTTTTTTCCGTAAACGTATATCATTTTCCATTTTTTTAATAATAAACTGTTAATTTTACTTATCGTAATATACCAAATGCAGTTACCAAAATAAAAGAAACATACTTACATTAGGCAAATAAAAAGTGTATAAATTTGAAAAATTCAGATAATATTTTGGATTTAGTTTCAGAAAAGCAAGCATTTCAAAAGTGTACATTTAATCTCTAAACGGTTTCACAAATTATTTTGAAATACAAAGATGTTTTCAACCAAATGAGTTTAAATTTTTTTTACTTATATTCCCTTTTTTTATATTTTTCATCAGATAATATTTGTTTGAAATTCCATGAAAAGCATGTAGACGGTAAATTTGGAAATAAAAATTCAATTTTTCCCTGGATCTATGGTTAGAAATGTACCAGGTCTTTCAGGAAAGATCTTTTTATGTACTCATGTACATTTCTGTACCATGTAAGGTTAAAAATATAATTTGAAGTAAATTAATTTTGAGTAAAATTATTATTCATATATATCCATATTCGTAGGGATTTCAAACAGTAAGTTAACAAGCTCATTCAGAGTAAATGCTTATTAAAAAATAAAGAAATATGCACGATGTATTAAGAGATAAGCACATATTAATTCTTTACATGGTCAGCATACTTATCAAGGCATTTTTTATGGAAATTTATACCATTTTCCATGCTTAATTGATAAAAGAATGTTATAAATTTAAAAGTAAAGGACTATGTATTTTCATTATATTTTAAATGCCAGCAAATAATTTAATCCACTAAATGTTACAATTACACAGGAACAACAGCGAATAACACACCTAACATTAAATATATAACATCTAAATATAATTTAGCATTTACATTTTTATACAATAAAATAATTAAAACGTAAAAAGAAATAAAATAAACCAGCTTAAAAAATTAAGAATAATTTCGTTTTAAAATTTTACTGGCGGTTTAATTTATATAAATCTCTAAAATAAATTTATAATATTCTTTGAATAAAGAATTTATAAAAAAGAACCGGTATACAATAAGTTGTGAGTGTAGAGTATTTCTTTTTTACAATTATTTAAATTGATGTTTTATGTTTCCTAACTTAACATGTTAAAATGTTCTTATTCATTTATTTCGGTTTGCTTTAATTCTGTTTGTAGCGTTTATAAATGGGTAATTTTTATCTAAAATTTGTATTTAAATAAATAAAAAAAATTACTCGTAAAAAAGGTAAATATTTAACAGGAAAAATTCATTCTTTATCTACAAATCCAACGAAATTTAAATTAAGTATGATTTAATTATGTGTATAATTTTTTTCAATAACATAAATATGCCATACTGATTCATAAATGGTGAATAAGTAGTAAAAGTGTAATGAAATTTTTGTTTTAAAATTTTAATGAATAAGCTTAAAGTATTTAAATCAATAACGAAGATTACAAAATATTCGATACAATTGGTAAGATCAAAAAATTTACTATATATATATATATATGCAATAGGAAATTGATATAAATACATATAATGTTAATATATATTTCAAAATATATTTTTATGAAAAAATATTTTAATGAATTTAAAATTTTATATTTACAACAATAATTCAATTAAAAAATTTCTGACAGTAATTCTGAGAAATTCGAGCATAATCCATGCATTATAAGAATTATTCTAAGAAGTTAAAACTGAAGAAACAGTATAAAATAACCCAAAAATAAAAACCATCTTGGAAAGAGTGATACTAATAAACTAATTCTGTATCACAATTGTGTATTTCTTAGAGAAACCATTTATCATTTTTATAATGCATTTTTTATTAAAAGGGCAATTTATGTATCCAAAATTAAAAGTAAATAAAATGTTTCTAAATATTTAAAATGTGTCTTTTGTGTAATTTATAGTTTAGAAACAAAAGAGATAAAAAGGATTAAGCTTTTAAGGTCAAACATTTTCTTTTGATCTATTGTTCTTTATGTATTTTTGTTACTTCAACTAAGTGCTTAACTAGACAGTATCTCAAAAATTGTAATCAACCAACCATGATTTTTCATTTTTTTAGTACACACACACGCACATATATATATATATATATATATATATATATATATATATATATATATATATATATATATATATATATATATATATATATAGTCAAGAAACTATTACTTTTAAAACATTAGCGTATAATAATAAAAGTTGTAGAAACTTTGGATATTTTTAAAAAGCTTTCTTTTTAACAAATAAAATGAAAAATAGCCGTCGAATTTTCTGTCAATAATATCTTAATGACAGTCTGAAAACTATGAGGAGTTCATAGCGGTAGCAGGTGTTTCGAGGTATAGTTTTGTTTCTGTTAAAAAAAAAATGTGACTCAAGTTATAGTAGAGGCATGAATTTATAAATTACCAGATAACGCTTTACAACTACTTATTTGAGAACTCCATGCAGTGATTAATAAAAATAAAAAAAATATAATTAAAAAATCAAACATTATGTTTGTTTAATATTATGTTAGAAAATAAATATTTTTTTTTAATTTAAAAACATTCATTTAAATAAAAAAATAATGAATTTGACGCATATTGAAATAATAATTTACCTCTGTTTTGGATGATATATAAAAGTACTTAAATAAATAAAGCGTTTAATTGACAAAATACTTGATTTATTTATTGATTACATTATTTAACTGGGGTGCATGGAAACATCGAGAAATCTATAGCGAATATATATTGCAATTTTGAACTAAGGTAAAGTGGTGTGAATGACGAATCTTCGGGTATTCCACTCTTCCAACTTCCATACCACGATAATTTGAGAAAAAAATAAAATTGCTTTAAAATACAATTGTAAAAGACAAATGCAGTGGAAAATGCGAAGAGAGAGATAAAAAATTAAAGAGAAAATAATTACGACGAAATATCGGTTAACACGAACTAATACTACGATTTCTTCAAACTACTATGTATTCTGATTCATTATTTATATTTCAACACGAAAAAAATCCCCTTCTTAGAATGATAAAAATAGGGAAAGCACCAGCCGTATTGGACTGTCTTATTGTATTATAGGAGGAATTATTTGCATTATATGATGATAATGTGTGTACAGCCCCAATTATGGCAGACAAAAACATTTTGTATTTTGTTAAAAGCTCGAAAAATAACATTGATGCATGTTCTCACGATGGAAATGAAATGAATAATGCAGATCATGTTCCCAAGACATTGGGAATGAGAAACGTCATGAAAAGTATGTGCTGTTAATTATACGCATAATCCAATTGTGAAATGGAAATCAAAATTGATGATATCGAGCAATTTGTTGACAATTGGAGAAAGCATTAGTATGGTGTTTCATTGTAAACAATAAAAAAGTGTAACTTCTTTTTGAGCAATTTTTGTAAACAAATGACAGCTTAGTATTTATATAATTTTAAATATGTACTATCTAGTTTAAAAGGTTATTGTCAACAAAAATGTAATAACCAGTTAAAAAAAAGTGTCAAACAATAATGCGATGGTTTACATCATTCCCCACCAAATGCTTTTCGGTTATTCTAAAATCCGATGATAAATTCTTATCTAGATATACAATAAACACGCTGGGTCAATTGAATTTTATGCATCGATATATTCTACGTCAGACAACAATGTATCTAGGAGATTGAAACATTTCTCCGAGTCATTTTCTATTTTATTTTCATTTTAAGTATTTATCTTTCTGACCTTGCTTAGTTATTTTACTTCGGAAACATTTTGGTTCTTTTCCTTTTTAGATCTGTTTGTATAAGTGGTTTGTATCTATATTTCTATATTATTACAGTAGCATAAATGAAAATAAAATCATTTTTCTATTCCATTCATTAATTTCCTCGCGGAATTCTAAATTTTAACAATAGAACATTTTGTAGCAAGCACTTTAATTAAAATATGTTACTGATGATGTTTGAGTCTTATTATTTATTTTTAATTTATGAATCAGGAAATCTTTATATAAATACAAAACAAGCATACATGGCGAATTTTTGTTACACATATTTAATCGCGTATGTGGATTTTACATATATATGGATAGATTTATATATATGTATATATATATATAAATCTATATATATATATATATATATATAAATCTATCCATATATATAGATATATATATATATATATAAATCTATCCATATATATATATATATATATATATATATATATATATATATATACTATATATATATATGGATAGATTTATATATATATATGGATAGATATCAACTATTAATGAATTTTATATATATATATATATATATATATATATATATATATATGGATAGATTTTTATATATATATATATATATATATACATATATATATATATATACATATATATATATATTTATACATATACCATGTTTTTACAAAGTTTCAAGATTATTGAATCTCATAAATAAGATATTTGCGAACATAAATAATTAAGTAGTATACATCTAAGCTAGATATCAACTATTAATGAATTTTATTTTTTACTTAAAATAACTGATATAACTACTCCATCGAAAGATAAAAATTAGCTAGACATCAATGCAATATACTACTTACTGCTCTGCAACACAGGTGTGAACGGGAAGCAAGTTTTTATGTACTCAAGAGTTAAAATGTTCAAAACGATTCCTGATGACTTCTGATATCATTATATAGCTTACCAATATAATAGATATTGAACACTCAAGCGTCAATACAACATTAGAGAACTATCACTCTTTATTGATGAGGTTCTGTTTTGTACGTACGGATCAACAGGATTTAGACTGTCATTTTGTGCATTATATATAATGAATGCGAACGACGGTGAAAAGAAAATGGAATAAAACCCATAGTCATCATATAGAAATACATTTCGAATATTTTCAAGCACTTTTAAAACTTTCTATTTTACATAACGTTTAACTGTTAAATATATATATAACAGTAAGTGATATTGTTTATATAGAGTCAGGTGATTATAATTAATTATAAGCCCATAAAAGACGCTATAGAGAATAATTTATGACAATATATAAAATGAATTTGTTGTTACTATTAATTTTAATACAGACGCTAAGTTTCATTATTCACGGTATGTTTAGCTTAATAATTGCTATTAACCGTGTCAGTGCCTTATTGTCTTTTTAAAGCTGGGACGAGCGCATCAGCCAGGTTTTTGTCTGGCGGAAAAAAAAACTAGTCAAAAGTCAATTGATTGTAAATTTTTGGATGTATATATACACTGTTTACAAAATTTATTATATTCAAAAGCTAAGTTAAAGCTGACTTAGAAGTCAATTTTGTGAAAGCTGTTCGTATTGTCGGATGTCTTGAAAACGAAAAAAAGGGAAAACCTATCAGTTACTACATTTGATGGTTCTCATGTTTTAGAAGCAATTTCCTTAGTACATTTCAAACTTTCATCGTAAAAAGTATATGCTGTATATTTCTTTATAAAAGCCGATATTTTTTCAAACTTTTTTAAAATTAAATAAGTTGTAAGCTTACATACGAATCTGAGGATCTAAAAAAAACCGTGATTATATGTTTGACAGCATATGATCACGCCGTGAGATTTCCTTCCAGGGCATGAAACAAGGGGTTGATCTTTACGTAGTGCACATTTTTATATTTTTACATCTCCCCATTTGCAAAATATTTTACGTTTAATCTTAAGCATAAAACTTTACAGAGTTTTTCTATACTTATATTAAAATCCTCATCAAATATGATCATCATGAATGTGAAAATAATCGTGTACAAATCACGTTAGAAAAAAGGAAATATTTTATGGTTGAAAAATGTAAAGTTATGTCTACGTCAATTATTGAGCTCACAATTTTTTTATCTGTATTTCAAGAAGTCTTATTTATTTTAATTTATTTATTTCATCATCACTCATAAAACATAAAAACGCAATTAATTAAAGTATATTCAATTGATATTAAAATTGTTAACACACGTGACTTTTTTTGGTTGGTTTATACCTTTTGGCATTTAAATTGGTTTTTAATTTCAATCTATTTGATTTATTTAATCATATTGAACAAAAATTTTCATTGATGATTATTATAATTGACTTGTTTCTCTACAAGTAACTGTCTTTTACTTTAACCACACAATTTACATTATGGAAAGTGTCCCCGAGTGAACATATCAATAATTATTATTTGTTCCAGAAAGTTAAATTTAAAAAAAAATCAGCTGAAAAGAAATCTTAAGTTCCTGAATGCTCTTAGCGTTGTCTTTGCATACAATAAAATCATATTTATATTTTTTCACATTTTTGGAATCATATGTGATTGTATTCCAAAACGAAATATCTGAATATAGCTTTGCAAGAAAATGTTCAGATATTACCCGTATAACAAATACAATTTCCTTATTGATAATTCAAACTTCGAACTAGACTGCAAATTTGGCTCGTTAAACATGATGACTGGCTATTACTAACATATCCAATTAGCAAAGTACCCTAACGCATTTATCAAAGAAAGCAAACATCTAACATTCATGTCATATAACATGTCATAACATAAAAATTATGTTATGGCATTAAACAACGCTTATATAACGGCTTGTTATACATAAGGAAATATGCGATGCATTGTTTGGAATATTTGCATTAGTTTTTAATATTAAGCAATAAGCTGAATAAACAATTCCTTCCAATGCAAAAAAATTCAGTGATGTAAAATCATAATAAACTAATTTAGAAAATTTTCAATGGAAAATGTTGCAATGTTCTTTATTTTTAACGATTGATAATATATATATATATATATATATATATATATATATATATATATATATATATATATATATATATATATATATATTATTTTGTGCATGTATATATATGAATATAAGTGCCTACATTTATAAGTAATTTTTTATATACATTTTTAGCATTTATATTAATTCTTTATAGCGTTAAGTAAAAATTTCAAAGTTTAATTGATATTGCGATAAACATTTATGTCTAATCTACATTATTTCGATGATATTTAGCATTTATTTCTTACTAAGCGAATTTAAAAGATATTCTCCTGTCATTAAGGAAAACTTGGTACCCTTTGAACTACTTTCCTTATTTATGCATTTAAAAAATATATTTTAACAATTAATATAATTTTTCTACTCAAGAAAATGATACGAGATGAAATTTTTCAGATATTATTCGCACAATTTTAAAAATGGAAATTTGGAAAATTTTAGTATCCTGCTTTTTTTTGTAAATATTCATTTTTTGACCTGAACTGTTTTTGTAATATTCTTGTGGATGCTCTAAACAATTTTAGGTATCGATTTTACATTATTTTAATTTGATTTTGATGAAAAAATCAAATGTTGATAGACATGCTAAAAATCAATGAAAAGCCAATATATCTTACATTTTAATTTTTTCTATAAAAATTATTCAGTTTACAGCAAAATGGAACCCTAATTTTATTACCTGCTTTATATATATTAAGCAGAGAAAAATGAAAGTTATTGGTGAGTACTTGACGAAGGAGTAGCACTTTGAATTCATTTGTGTTCCGATAAACAGAAGCTGAGAGAAATCACTTTAAAGTTTATAATTCTGAAAAAAATAATTATAATAATCTTAAATAAACTTAAAATACCATTTTAAGGTATTAGTTATATATTTTTCTTTAAAATAATTGCATATTCGTATTTTTTCAACCCACACATTTTTATAAATGATTTTTTATAAGAAGGTATTAATTGCACAAGAAAATTCAAGAAAAATGTTATTTTTTTATTTCTGTCATGACAGAAAGTTTAGTTTATTTCTTCACATAATATTGAATTATTACATTTGTGTGAAAAACATAACAGGATGAAGAACTGAAATTATATGAAATTCATATAAAATGCTTTAATTGAAAAATTTTACACAAGCACACATTTCACAGAGAAGAAAAATTACATTATTGTATTGCATTGGAAATATTTTGCTTTATATATTAAATATTATTTTATAGTTGTTTTTTCTCGTTGTAAAATTAATTTTTTATCAAAACGCTTTTTTCAGTTTTTTTTCTAAAACGGGGTTTAATTGCCTAATTTGTTCTCAAATTAAGTTTTATTAAACTTCTTACTTTCCGACTAGCACAAATGATATATCAATCGAAAGATAATAATGCAAAGAATAAGACTAAATAAAAAAATGATAGGTCGGTCATTTTGGGGTACCAAGTATTCTTAAACATAATCAGCACTTTAAAACAAGTAATTAATAATTTTACAAGAGTTTAAATGGAAGATAGATGATTCACCCAGTAAAACTAACTTTAAAGTAAAAAAAAAATCACATGAAAATAATGTAAGTTATCTAAAACAATTTAAGGCTTTTGCAAACATTTTATTCAGAATTTTAAATAAAATGATTCTTTAAAAAAACTAATATTGTTTTTCATTTTTATTCATCAATAAAAAATTTTTTTATTCTTTCTTATAAATTTTTTGTTCAATTCTGTAAGTATTGCCTTTATCTCCTTTTTAATTACATTCATTCGTTTTAAAATGGACGAACATGATAAGTAAAAGCGAAAAATAGCAAAACATCGCAATGGAATTGAAATTTTCTTAATGATCATTACTTCAAAAAGAGAAAAATAAAGATAAACCAAAAGCGTAAATTAAAGAGTCAAAAAGTATTTAAGGTTTCTTAGTAATCTTGCGAAATAGATAAAAAGAATTTCGAAAAATGAGAATGAAGAATTTTGAGAATGTTTATCTATTTTTTTTCTTTTGATTATTATTAAAAATATAAATTATTCTTCACTTTTAATTTTTAAAAAAATGTGCTTCACTTTAAATGTACTATGTTTAATATTTATTTCATTGATTTATGTTTTTTGCTATTCATGTTTGACTTTTAAACAAACGTATAAAATAAAAATTTTATTTATACTATAGCAGTTGAAAATGTAAAAAACAAAGTTAACACACAAAATTATTTTTAAAGGTATTTTTTATGTAAAATAGTACATGTAACTTGAGTATTTTAAAGTAAACATTCCAAATGTTGATCCTTTCAATTAAAAATAAATGTGTAAGTACATATTTAGTTGGAGTTTGCTATGTAGAGACAAGTAAATAAGCTTTAACCTCTTAAACGCAAATGTTGTATATATAAGTCTCGTTCAGCAAGTGTATTAAATGTCCCGTACGTGAATATACGTCATTTTGAAGATTTTTCCCTGTGCTGTCATCAGTACAACTATTCCGAGTGAGTGAGTGAATATAAAGGCACACTGTTCAGCTACACGAGGACTTTTGGCTATGGACTTCGTAATTTAGAACCATGGTCAAGTGAAAATGACGACACCTAAGCTGCCAACCCCCTCTCCTAACTACCACACCAGACCAAAGGGAGGACGTCAAAACTCTCGACAGATTTAACGTGCATCTCTTTTCTTAACGGCGGGTCTTCAGCGGCACTTGGCTCGAACTCATGACTTGCCTGTCACGAGTCCGTATCTTTAACCACTAGGCTACTGCAGCCTTTAAATCTATTCTTCAAAAGCTTTGGAATGCAATAAAATGAACCGTTTACAAATTGTAAACTACTGATCTGTAAAATGACAGTGTTTGAGAATAACTTACTTATTTCAGAGCTGAATTGCTTATTTATTCATTTTCTTCTCCCCTCACGCAAAGTATACCGCAAACGCGCAACTTCGTGGGTGATAGTAACGCTGGGAATCGAATTGCGTAACATTAAATCGGCGGTTAAGGGGTTTTAAATAATGATTTGTGATCTTTAACGTTCACAATACTATTTCCAGTTGTTTGTTTTTTAATGTATAATATTATTAAGGGGTCATGGAAGGATTTAATCAATTTGGTGGCCTTCTATGTCTATATATGATGAAAAACAGAACCTGTGCTCAAAATTTCATAAAAAGGTAACCTTTTATTTCTTTAACCCTCCAAGCGTTCCACACGGAAAAATCCGGAATTGCTTTGAAAATGCACTGCGCGGGTTTTTTTGCCTTCAAGTAACATTCTCAAAAGCGGTTGAGCCATACTTTTCTAAAATCCTTCCCCCTTATAAAGGTTTAACATCTTCAAAGACAATTAGGGTCGGTGGAAGCAACACAGCAGAACACTAATAGGAAGTTTTATGGCTCGAATGGAACCCCGTGTTTTGACCCTGGAGCAATCGTGAAAAATCGGGGAAATTTATTTAGACGCCAATAAGTGTTTGTTAGCTTGATTTGAGATTTTAAAAGTTTTTAAAAGTCCAAACGCATAAGTAAAATATGTTCTAATTCCCTTTTGGTTTCATATTAATTTGAAACTGAAACAAGTTGGGGCGTGTCAGGGCCATCTACTATTTTATATATTTAGACAAATTAACATTTTAAGTATATTATTTCACTTCATTTTTCTTATTTTAATCAATGCTTTCAGTTTTTGAAACATGATTATTTCATTATAAGATGCCAAAAAAATTAATAAAACACCAAACACTATGAAATTTGAAACATTTTCAACTTTCCAACCACTAAAATGAATAAATTTAAACTTAATTAAATAATTTGAAACACTTTCTTACACTTTGATAAAAAAATAACGAGAAAAACTAATTAAAATGTATTAGTTTTTTTTTTTTAGATTTCAAAGCCCAAGTATTCAGGGAAGATTACGTACAGTGCTTAGTTATATATTGTTAAAATACACCGAATTATATTAGAATTTTAAGTGCTTAAACTTCAGTTTATATCAAAGACAACATGAATGAAGTTTTCCCCACAGTTTTAATATAACTTGAATGTTTGATTAAATGGTAATCAAAAATATACGGAAACATTTACAGTAGACATTTATTAATATAAATAAACATAAAAATCAATTTTAAATTTGAGCTATTCAAAAACATTCGAATTATTATTCAAATATATATATTTATGCAAAATACCTCAACATTTATCTTTTTTTAAAGGCTAAATGAATAAAAAATTAAAATCTGGATATTTTTTGAAATCTCGAGTGTATAAAGCTAGAAATTTTATGTTAGAATTTCCATTTGAAATATCGAAAAAATGTATCGCGCAGTTAAAAATTATGTACCATAAGTTCTAGCAATTCTTTGAGTATAAAATAAATTTGAAATTTTTTTTTTATAATATAGCTTCTTTAGTATTTTTTAATATATTTCGATAATTTCATACAATTCAGTTGCAAACTGCATGCTAAGAGAACAAAATACACAAAAAAATTGATGAATATACAATAAAGATTTACATAGCAGCACAACTGAGAAGCTAAAGCGTAGGAATGAAAAATTTTGTGTATATCTGAAGTAGTTTTCGAAATATTTATTTTAAAGTTCCGAAAATTTGTGTGCGTTATGTTATACTTAATATTAATTAAATGGTTAAAATAATATGTTAATAATAGTCATGTAATCGTGTGACGATGCATTCATATACTAATAAAATTATAATGGTCATTGATGTGAATGTCAAGAACTTTATATAATTTTAAATTTAGACATTAAGATGTTGATGTAGAAAATATAAAACGACCATCTAAAATACATGAAAAATGCAGTCTGCTGTAAAATGATATTGACAAACAAAATACGGCATTTTCACTTCCTATGGCATATCCGGCTTAGTCAGGGGAGATCTGGAAAAACAGAGAGGGAACCGCGGTTTTGATGGATGTCGCTCTAGCTTTTAAATCTCTCAGGAAAAAAATATATATAAATTACAAATGCAAAAACTAAGTCTTGTAATTTTCCATACATTTTTATAACAACGAATTGTGGAATTGGCTCCCAATACTTTGTTGTGTTTGACAATATCTAAGGTAACCAACCATACTTTACATAGATTTGCACTACTTTTTCGTAACCGTATTCCTTAATTCGTGCAGACAAATTGCACTTTTTGCACTCTTAAAAATTTATGTAAACTGTAAAAGTTAATTTTAATTTATGCAACTTGTGAGAAGTTCATAATTAATCATTTCCGTCTGAACAGTTTACATGAAAAAAAATTTGGACTCCCTCATTCATTAGGGAATTATATAACATTCTAACATTAATTTTTTTTCACCGAATAGGGTCGAGTGGTAGTGTATCGTGCTTCCACACCACAGGTCTTCGGTTGTATTAACGGACTGCCCAAGGTCGACTCTGCCTTTCATCCCCGCTACATTGGGTCGATAAATGCGTACCAAGCTTGATTTGGGTCTTAAACACTGAAGGTCTCTCTTCACACAAACCACCAAATCGGGACATCTGTTCATGCATCTCAGCTCCCAATGGTCACGAATATTGGGATGGGCATAGTAGTTCCTGGCCCTCATGGATTGTTGTGCCACTGAGTTTGAGTTTTAAGTTTGAGTACTGCCTCACTTTGAGGATACCTGTTAGATAAACATGTATTTCCACTCATTTGCAATTAAACATTTTTCTTTCACTTACGTTTATTTCTGAAGGAAGCTTGAATTTTTTCAAATTTATTTGCTTAATAACATGTATATTTGTGTATTATATTAAAATTTTGATCAATCCAAATTTACATGATTTTTGCTCCTCTAAAAGCTTTTAGGATTTTAGAACTGATCTTACAATCCATATACGTTTTATAGTAGTATATTTAAAAATGATAAAGACATTTTACGACTGTGTCAGCTTTTATGCCTCTTTTATAAATATAAAAAATTGCATTCAGCTACAGTTTTTAAAATGTACTGAAATAAGTGGAGGAATAGGATATTTACATATTATGAATATTTTTTACTGCAGTAAGATATATTTATATATTTCAGTTTCTTTACAATTTGAATATAAGTTGTAAACCATTTTGCAAATAGTTTGATATTGAATATAAACCCATAGGCTGTTTAATATTGTAAAGTGTTTTATTTTGATACCAGCACACATTAAAATAAGGCTCATTTGCAGTTATATGATCAGCTTTAGTGATACTTAAATTTTCTAAAATAGTCTACACGTACGAAAAAATTCTTTCAAAACTACACACCACATCTCATACTATGTCTTGCCGACAGCAGGAAATATTTGTGTATGCCGAAAAAAATTTATTACAAGATACATTTGAAAGTGTTAAAATTGTATTTAAAATTTGGTATGGATACATTGTGGAACTGTCGGTTAACTTCACTGAACAAAATTGTTTTAAGTGGGCTGTTTTGAAAGACAAAATTAATTAGGGAGAACTTTTCTCACAATGGAATTTGTAATGACTGAATTGTGTGAAAAAATGTAGTTATCCATGTGTGACATTTTTTATTGTAATAATAGAAACAGAAAGATAAAAGGTTAAACTTGAGTTGAAAATTGTTAGAAGTACTGTCACGCGTATTTGAAGAAGTATATCCCCCATTAAAATAAAAAAAAATTATTTACTGCATGTCTGTTATGTCCATCTCAAATGCCGATTAGAAAATAAATTTTTATTTAATACAAGAAGTTGGAAAAGGAAAACACTAGGAATGAAAATTTAGATTTTTTTTCCAAAAAATGTTCCGTACACATAAAAATATCATTTATATGATTTTAATTAAAATAAAAAAATTAAAAGTAAAGAAATCATTGTTTATGTTATTTTAAATTAAAAATAAATTGAATATAGAAAAATCTGTTTTTAAAAATCGTGGTTCTGCGCATTCGTTTTGGAATATTAGGAGGCTTTTCTTGTTGTTGGGGTGTACAGAACACCCCACGCGAGTGTTCGCAGATTAAGAGATTAGATCCTCGAAACTCAGCTTACGACCCACCAAGCCTTTTTAAGTGGTCCAGTATTTACCCATTGCTTTGAGAAATTCATTTATTTATGAAAATTTTGTGGGAAATTCTTTCTTAAAAAACAATTATATCAATTCAGATTTTAACTGTCAATGTCTTATGGAAGTGAATTGATATATATATATATATATATATATATATATATATATATATATATATATATATATATATATATATATAAACTCAAGAGCCAAAATATTATGATCACCTGTCAATATCAAGTTGATCCTCCTTTGGCGCGCAACACAGTTTCAACCTGCCTTTACATCAGTGTTTCTCAAACTGTGGGGCGCGCCCCCCTGGGGGGGCGCGATGACCTTTCAAGGGAGGCGCGAGCATATCGAAAATAAAAGATTTAAAAAATAATTAGTTTACTGGAATGAATTAAAACAAAATACTTTCAGACATAATAAAATATTCACTTTTACTCTGATATAATTTATAGGCGCGCGCGCACGATATTAAGTCAGCAAAAATAAAAACTTCTTCAATACCTAATTAGCTATCTTTGATCATATAACCAAATAAAAAAAACTTTTATTTGATTTGCTGTAATCCCATGATGAGAGATTTTTTTATTACGCTTTTTTTTAACTTAACATACTACTCTTTCAGAGAAAAAATAGATCCCAGACCCAGAATCGAAAAAATTTAGGAAAATAAAAAATTCATCACTGTCATTATTTTTGAAATACTGCACATTATAGCTGTAATCTGTTTGACCTTCTAAGTTATTGGTACAGTTAGTTATGACTCCTCTCTTATTTGTTCTCTGTTGCGCTTTTTTCCATGCAAAAGAGTTTTAAGATATTTGGAAAACCACGGAGTTGAGCACACACACACACACATAAGCACATTAAGGATTACTTGGCCAAGACATATTTTTATACATATTCTCAGCATATAAAGCTTAACGAAAAACTTTTCACGCAATTTTTTTCGCAGTAACATACATATTATCATAATGAATATACTTTTTACCCGGAAGTGGTCGCGCGGGACACACAGATTACGAAATCGTTAATTCTGGCAAAACTGTTTATTTATTACCAAAGAAAACTTGAAAAGTCCTTGAAAGTAGGTAAGTAAAATTTCTCTTAATTAAATTATTCACTGGTATCATGATTTGTATCGTGTACAATAAAATAATTATAAAAAAAAGAAATGGGGTGACTCAATAACCCCGACCGTATCGAGTGCCCGCTTGCTCCCGGGTTAAAAAATGTTGAAGTCTTTTCGCTTTAAATACTAAAAATAATACGTTTATTCTTCATCGATACTTTATATTATTGATCATTTTTTAACATCAGTGGTGCACACACAAGGGGTCAACCAGATCCCCAAAAAAACCATTGATTTTTTTTCGATTGATTATAATTCTAAGTTTATAGTACGCAAAATTTAATTAAGTATTTGTTATTAATGATTAATTTTATTAATTAATGCTAATTATTTATTCAAGAATTAGTTTTTTGTGTT
Organism: Trichonephila clavipes; assembly: GCA_019973935.1. Classification (NCBI taxonomy): domain Eukaryota; kingdom Metazoa; phylum Arthropoda; class Arachnida; order Araneae; family Nephilidae; genus Trichonephila; species Trichonephila clavipes. Next base: position 134,585 of record BMAU01019727.1, read on the forward strand.
TTGTTCCCGAAAATCGACAAAATGAAAAGGAACCTGATACAAGATTGGTGAACTTTCAACCCCGGACTTCCCCTTGAAAAATTCCTGTGTGCGCTACTGTTTAACATCAATTATAAATGATAATTCTGTGAGGCTTAAAATTACAATTCACTTAAAACTAATTATGTGAGCAACCATTTAAAAAAATCATTTTACGTTTTTGTAAACATTGTCGAGCACTTAGCTTTGCTTCCCTTAAAATTCAGCTATTATATCAATAATGTTTTATTTTCTTATAAATGAACTCGTGCAAAGAGCGGACACTTCAGCCGGTATACTTTTAATGTATCAGTGTTGCATAGAATATTTTATAACTAATTAATTAATACTAAATTAAGAACAAGTTTAATAAGTATTAATGACGTCTATGAGCTTGTCTTGCAAAGCAAAGTTTTTATAAGGAGTGCTTATGATTAGAAATTGACCCTCTGAGTTCTTTTTCTATATTTAGCAGATATCTATATTTTGTCTTCTAAGCTGCTTCCGCATTTTGCAATATGTTCAATTTCAAAATTAGAGAAAGGAAAAAATAATATAATAATTATCCTATTATTTTATTTATTTATTTATTTTGCTTAAAAGTAGCATACAAAATTTTTAATATTTATGTTACTAATTTGTATGGTTTATAATTAAGATCGCCTATTGTAGCTTTAGCGTCAAAGTTCCTTATTATTGCATTCAGTACATTATTAATGTATAAGGGGGGCGCGAAAAAAATTGTGATCGAAAAGGGGGGCGCCAGTATTGAAAGTTTGAGAAGCACTGCTTTACATGGATGCCACAAGTCTTTGGTAGATGGCCGGAGAAACATTGTACCAGATGTTTAAGCAACGGTCACGCAAATCCGAGATATTGTTAATTGGTGGTTTTTGAACTCAGAGTTGTTGTCTGATGACATCCCAATTTTGTTCTATCTGATTGAGATCCGGTAAGTTAGGTGGCCAGGACATTAACTGGAATTCAGCATCATGTTCCTGGAACCACTCCTACACAATTTTAGCCTTGTGACACGGTGCGTCGTCTTGTTGGAACATTCAATTTGCAGCTGGAGAAACAGAGGTCATATAAGGGTGCAAGTGGTCCACAATGATGTTCAGATACCCTGTAGCATTCATGGTCTGCTCCACTACAACCACAGGCCCCATAAATTCCGAAGAAAACGTCCTCCAAAGCATAATACTGCCACCACCGGCATGTTTATGACCTACTGTACATCGAGGGAGCAACTGTTCATCTGAAAGACAGCGTATCCTGATATGACCGTAATGAATGGCAAACCATGATTCATCTGACCAGGCAACTCTCTCCAACTGATCCATGGACCAGTCGCGATGTTCCCGGGCACAATGCAGGCGCAGTTGGTGATGCCGTTTGGTCAGCAAAGACACACGAGTGGGATATCCAACAGTGTCCGCTGAACAGTGTGCTCCAATACTATTGTACTTGGTCTTGCTTTGCATTGGGCTGTCAACTGACCTACTGTCTGGCTCCGGTTTTCCTTCACCATGCGAGACAGTCTCCAATTGCTTTTTTCTTTGATAGCGTGTAGACGTCCAACTCCATGTCGTCTACTGCTGGTTTCACCGTCATTCATCCACTTTGCATAAGTACTAACAGCTGTAGATCACGATCAACCCACGAGTCTTGCAGTTTCAGAAATACTTGTTCCGAGTTTTCGAGCCATTACAATCTGCCATCTATCAAATTCGTTTAGATCCACAACCTTTCCCATCACACATAGAAATAAGTGAAAGAATGACACTTCAGACTCTCCAGCAGCAGTTGAATACCAGTTCCACCTGATCACGTGCTTTCCACATCATCCAGGCGAGGTCATTGTAAAATGTAGGGGTTGCCATAATGTATATGTATATGTATATATATGTGTGTGTGTGTGTCATATATATATATATATATATATATATCAGGTTTGAAAAGTTTAGATTCAAAATTAAGGAAGTAATAAATGAAAATGGAGGTAACTCTTTACCATCGCGTAAGGATTTGTGGACAAATAAGCCTATTTAAAGGTGAAACGAGCGCTGACGAAGGCGATCACATACTCGAAAAGGTTCGGCTGGTGTCTCCTCGCTGAGATGTTGTCTTTTGTACCACCCGGCTGAGCGCCAAAGGGCCTCCATGTTGGATTTTATGTGATTGAAGTGAAATAAAGAAGTATTTTGAAGATGATGCCCTCCTCATTTTACCAGCTGGCCTGGGGCATGTCATATATATATATATATATATATATATATATTTCTGATTAGTGATAATAGACAACAGTAGATTAGCAACCATTTTTTTGAGCGGAACTAATTTTTAACTATGTTTCATATCTTGCAGGCGAAAAATATTCGAAAAAAAATAGATTATTTCAAGACTATTGGGGGAAGTCGACTATTTTGCAGAGAAAAACAAGTATGGTTCAGTAATAATTTGATTTATCACGAAAGTGATATGATGAATAGGATATGATAAATAGGCTTTCTTGAATAATCTTTACAACGCCAAAAAAGTGTTTTGTCAGTGGTAATGTCACAGCGGTAACAAAGGCACCCTATGAAATTCGTTATATCATTGGTAATCATATGAAACCGTTTACAGATGCAGAATTTATGAAAGAAGGATTCTTAAATGCTTCAAATTTAAAACAAAAAAGTGACAAAAAAAAAAAAAAATAGTAATTATAAAAAGCGAAGTAGGATTTTTAATGTTTTGATTAATTTTCATATTTAAAATTTTCTATATTATCTTAATTTTAAGGCATTTATCACTAACCCCACCATTAATTCTCATGTTGCGTTCCACGTGAAATAGCCATCATATGCATACAACCCGCGTGAAATAGCTAACGTATATATGTAGATAGTAGAATAAAAGTTTAAGTACCCCTTAGACACTTTAAACTTTTGATTTGCCATTGGGATGTGAATAAAAACAAACGTAAAAGTTCTCACAACTCTGTGTTTTTTAAACATCAAGCTTTCAAACTTTGTGGGTTTGTAGAAAAGAATATATATAAGAATTAATTTAGGCTACAAAAGTAGATTTGATTTTTTCTCAACTGAATCGTACTGTGTTCCCTTAAATGGTAATTTTTTTTCTTATTGAGAACATTTATAAATTCCCGTGCACCACAAAGTTTCCCACGGGGGTATCCATGTTTACAGAAGTAAACATGGCACACGCATTACAAAGGAAAGAACAAATTTAAAGTCATGAAAGATTACAATAAAAACACCCATGCCTTCAACGGGATTTTAGCCCAAGCATGATGGCACTGAAGTCAGAGTCATTAACCTCTTTACTGGACGGACAGCATTGAATGGCAATTAACTGAATTTGAATAACACAGTAAGGAAATCGAACTATTATAAATTTCAAATCGAAAAAATGTATTCAGTTATTAGTCACTCTTAGAATGAAAATATTTAATGAAGTCGAATCTTATAGATCAAAAATAGTAATAATAATGATAATAATATAATTAAAACAAACGAAAAACGCGTAAGAAAATTCTCAGCGAACTCATATTGCAACTGGAATAATTCAAAACATTATTTTGCAAAGTAAAAATAGATGTAGAAGTTCAATTTTAAAAATGGAACTAATTCATGCTTATGGTGTCATTAATCCAGATATCAAATCGCATTTGTTGCTAACTTATTCACTTGATAAATAAATATTTTACCCGAAATTCCCTAGCGTAACCTTCTTACATTTCCTTTTATACTCACGGATGTTGTTTAGAGTTCACAAAATCATCTCAGGTTGAAAATAAGCAATTCCATCTCTTTAGAATACGGCATTAACTCTAAAAGCTTCCTTGAAAAATCGCATTTGGAAGATTTTTCTCCGAGAGCCATAAAAGTCGAAAACATTTATTTTCCGAAAGTAGAACATAAATAAAGTCTATATCCTTAACGTTTTATTTTCTTCTCATCCCATATGCTTTATAAATCGCTGAAGTCGGGAATAGTGCTTGTCCACAGTTTTGACAGATGTGAGATGAATCTTTGAAAAGGTGGATTCTTGATATATCGCTTAGAATAATGGTATGGACTGCATAGGATCTTTCACTCAAGCGTAGATTTGCGTGCCTTTTTCTATGTTTTTATATGTTTCACGTGCCTTTTTTCTATGTTTCAATTTTCAAAAATTCAGAGCATTATATAATGCGTTCAGAGTTAAACATAATTATTTATCTTTTATTTAGCTTATTAATGTTACAGCCTGAGATAACGCTTAGTTTGAGAAAAATGTGTAACATCGTGGTTTAGAGGTTAATGATATTAAAAATATTTAATTATTTATTCAAAGTTTCAAAAGTAATAAGGGAACCAAAAAATTAAATTTTAAATTACACAATTTAAGACAATCTAATGCATTAAAATAAGAAGCAGCGGTTCAGTTTAAGGACCTTTTTTTAATCTTTTTAAATGCTCATTTTAATATAATGAAAAAGTTACAGTTTCCGGAAAAAAAAAAGCACACGCAGACAATTTATATTCTTTCAAATGGGCTGTATTTTGGCAGGTTAGCTTTTGCAGATATGGCAAGTCACTAAGTATGAGGACCATTTAATCAGTGGTACCATCTATTAGAGGCTCCCATTATCAAATTCTTAAACGAGAATTTATTTATTTCCAGATCTCGTCGGATACTAAATATTAACATGATAACATTTTACCGACAATACCAAATCCCAATAGATACTCAAATAATCTTTTACAGGCCGCATAAACATATGGCATTTATGCCTACGGTTTTTGCATCCGAAAAATATATCGATACCAGCCAGAGTTTGAAAAAGCATCCTTTGTAGTATGAGAGGTAGATTACCTCTATACTAATGTACAATATTTAAAAATATGTACTATACAATTATGAAAGGCAATATGCAAAAGTGCCTGCACTAATCTACTACTAATTAAGTTTACAATTTCCAAACCATTAAATATCTATAAAATAAGACCTAGATAGAAGTTTAATAGATTAGTTTATGGAATGAAAGTGAACATTATTTATTCTATATTTAAAATATACTATTTTCATTTTAAACTAATTTCATTTATTACAACTAGAATACCATATAATTCTTATGTTTTGAACTTTTAAGAAAAATTCCGCTTGACAAATTTTTAAAAAAAACAGTAGTAATTTGATATTTTGAGTTAAGATATTTACTTCAATTTTTGCTAAATGTTAGCATTATATTTGTTAAAAACGAAGAAGGAATAAAAAAATTATTTATTTTGAAAAGAAAGATAATATTTTAATATTTCGCAAAATACAAATTTTAATAAAGTAAAAAACCATTATAAAGCAAATAATAATTAATACTCTTTGTAAGAACTATTAAATTAATAGATGTAAGAAATTTTCGGAATTCGTACAACTGCTAGAATTATATGCTTATTAATGAGAATTTATCACAATGAAGAAATAAATGCATATTATTGCTTAAAACTGTAGATTATAATATATTATAGCACCAAATATATTTTACAAAGTATAAATTCATTGTAATTTGTATCACAATTGTACTTAGAAAATATATTTTTCAAAAAAGAATAATTTATTACATTTGGAATCACTCTATTGAAACTTTCTTTACAATTACAATTGTTTGTGTAGCAAAATCATACTCAGAAAATGAAATTTTCTACTCAGAAAATGAAATTTTGAGGATTAAAAATTTGCAAAATTTTATATTTCAAATTAGAATGGAATATATTAAGTATAGATCATAAAATTATATTCGTTAGATAATATAATGTGAGCAAATTGGTGGGAACATCTTTGAAAAATGTCATTCACTTATCAAGTAAACATATATTAAAAAACCGATTACATGTTATTTGAGCAAGAATCAGACTTAGTTTTAAAAAGGATCTTTATTTGATGAAATCTACACAAGTTCTGACGCTGAGAGGAGAGAGAAAAAGGAATGTCACAGTGTGTTTTAAGTGGGTTAACACTTAAAATACAGATACGGTAAGCATCGCAGATTTTATGAGTGTACTTGAAGGTTAATGCTGACAAAAAGGTCTATTAAATATAGCGATCTGGAATTAGACATATTTAATGGCAAGGCCATATATATGTTCGGAAGAAATAAATGGGTGATTAGTTTGATATTTGAAGATCAAATGAAAAAAAATATGAGTTATAAGTGCTAGATAAGGAATTGAAATTTTAATCTAATTTAATTATCCTTACATTTGCCCCAAATTTTAAAAGAAATTCATTGCGGGGTTTTCTCTCTTTACAAACTTAAGGGAACAGAGACATCGTATACTTTGAAAAAATCGATTTTTCAATTTTAGTTCTAAAAAATAGTGCTTATTTTTTAATCTAAAAATATATAATACTTATATGTTTGTTGATAAAATAGATCTAAAATATGAAAATTAAAAATGCAAACAAATGACCACGCCCTATTTGACACACCCTTTTGAACTTTTAATATATAGTTTCCCCTGTGTGATCTATATAAACGTTCTATATAGTGAACAAAATATCTTTTAGTATGTAATGTCTAATTTTTTTTAAAAAAATAAATTTATACGTGCAAAAAAAATTAAAATTTTCATAATTTTAAGGTTTTTGAATATTTTAAAGAAATTATGCAATTAATTCGTTAAAAAACTGGTTCAATATGCTTGATATGTTGATGTATATATATATGTGTAAAGTTTTTTGTATATTCAAAGAATATTTTTGTAAGAAATACATGAAAATATGTATTACAAGATCTCGAAAATTATGTCCATGTTAACAAAATCAAAGGGAAAAAAATATGAATTTAAAACTACTTTTGTAACTCTAGAAAATGATTAAGGATTATTATTAGTCATATAAAATAGGCAAGAAAATACTAATCAAGTGCAAAATATGTGAAAATATTGTTTTTTTTTAGTTTTTTCCCTTTTTCTCAAAAGCATATTTTTTGCATTTAGGTACATTTCTTAAAAAAAAAAAAAAAAAAAACTATTGCTCTATATGTTTCCAGATTTTTTTATACTTCTATACAAGATGCCTATGCATATATGGAACCTATTTTTTTCTATTAAGATAATGCCTAATTTTTTAAAAATAGTTTTATGCACAAAATAGCAGAAAAATAAAAAAAATTTCAAAATTCAAAGTTTCATAATTTTTTTAAAGAAACTATGCTAACATCTTACTAATAAATGGGTTAACTGTATTTTGTGTATTATTTTATATATGTGTAAAAATATTTTGCATAAAATAAATGATACTATTTTAAAAAATGGTACCTAAACACAAGTATATATTACGAGTTCTCAAAAATTATGTATTACTTAAATTAAATAGTAAAAAAAAAAACTTTTGGAGTAAAAAGTTATTTTTGTAGTTCTACAGAATAATTAAATTATCTTTAAGGACGTAAAAAATCTAAGCTCTGTTGGAAATTGCAAATGATATATGTCTCAAAAACAAAGAATCTTAATTTTGGAATTTTACTCTTTCGAGCATGTCCTGGTTCCCTTAATCAATTTTCAATAAAATAAAACGATACATAACGTCATTTGAAAACGCATATTACGCATAGTAGAAATATTTAAGTGATAGGAATACAAAAAACAAATTGCTTGAAAATAAACGAAACTATAACAGCAGACATAGTAATGACACTTCCAAAATATTAATTGATAAAAATGAATTTCCGTACATATAAGTGCAGATTAGCTTGTTCAAATCTATTCGATATCCAGAATAAGAGATCTCGCATTTCCTCCTATTGCTTCATAATAATAAGTTCGTATTATAGCTTGCAGATAATTTTTTCAAAAAATAATTATATTGGAAAATAATACATCAAACAATAAGATAGTAAAGATAAAATTACACTCTATCATACAAATATTAAAATACCAATTTTGAATAAAAATCTATTCTGGCGCCATCGTAGTAATACCTTATATTATTACATAATTTGTTGCATGTGTTAATTTGTCTAAAACTACATCTATTTGGGGAATTGGTTCTGCATTTAATTGTGTGATAGCATTTAGCTTTCTCTAATCGATACATAATCGTGTACGAGCTTAAGAACTATAAGATGGTTTAATGTTTACTTCTATCAATAATGCATTTAATTGTTTTTTTATTTCCGTATCATATTTAAAAGATGTCCTATTTGGTCGATTTGCGATGTGTAATTCTAAAGGTAAGTATTTTTATATAGGATAATTGCATTTTAATTCGCCCACATCAAATTTATTTTTAGCAAAGACATGTTTATATTTATCAATAATCACTCTGTTAGGAATTATTTCTATATTAAAAACATTATCAGTTTTCTTAGTGAAACTTTTATAATTACAAAATTTAAGAGTTTCATTTTCTTTAATACTTTTCTTAGAGAGATTCATAATTTTTATTTTTTTTTCCTCTTTGAAAAACTTTATAGTCACTAAAATTAATATTTAATTCAAAAATATTCATAGTTTTATTAGAAATTATTAAATATATCAGTTCTACATTTACTATGAGAAATTTAATATCTTCAATAATTTCTCCTATTTTCAATTGTAAAGTGATTGCCTCACTCACCTTAATCTGTCCGCTGATGGTGACAATGTTTGTTTTGATATATTCCACATTATGGTGTCCCTTCATTTGTGATATTATATTTTTTGATATAATGTTGACACTTGATCCTGTATCCAAGAGGACTTAAACTTGTTGAAGTTGATTCTTCCTTGGATTATCATAAGTTCTCATGTTTGATGAGGTTTGAATGCTGTATTTTTTTCTTGTGTTCTTTTTGACGGGGGTAGACAGGTGTGGAGCATCCGGTCTCAAAACTACTGGTCGTAGCGGCAATCGTTGGTTTTTCGGATACATGGTTGGCCACTGAAGAAAAAATGACGGGTGATAATAAGAAGGTAATGGAAGCTGAGAGGAGAGTATACATTGTATCTTAAACCGGTTATAGTATCCGGGTGTTGAGATGGATCATTTCTGCAAATACATCTTACATACAAATCGAATATCATTTTTTATTAATAGTTATAGGTTGCTTTAATTTTTCTTCATTTGCAGCAATATTCTCAATCAATTCATCAATATTTATTTTCGTGATTTGCTTCAATTGATGAAACATAAATTTCTGAAATTTGGTTAGGAGAAAACGATGATTCTAGTTCTTTGGCGGTAAGAGCGATGTTATTCCGGGGATTAATAGCGTGGTTCTTCTTCTTTCTTACCATACCTCTAAATTTCGGCAACCCGACGTATTCAGCAAATATATGTGTAGCTCCGTCGGAGTTCCATCAAATTCTCCATATGAGTAATTACGGTCTCTTTGGGGTTAGTTTTTATATTAAAATTATTTTACAAAAAATATTCCTTTTTTGTAAAGATTCGAAATTTACTTGCAGATAGAAACGTGCTGGCTTTAACTCTGGCATGTTTTTTGAGACAGAATCAGACTTAGTTTTAAAAAGATTTTTATTTGATGAAATATATACAAGTTCTGACGCTGAAAGGAGAGACAAAAAAAGAACGTAACCATGTGTTTTAAGTGGGTTTGCACTTGAAATATAGATGTGGTAAGTATCGCGGATTTTATGAGTGTACTTGAAAGTTAGTGTTGAAATAAAGGGCTATTAAGTATAACAATCTGGAATTAGACATGTTTATTGGCTAGGCCATATGTTCGGAAGAAAAAGATGGGTGATTGGTCTGATACTTAAAAATCAAATGAAAAAATATGAAATAAGTGATGTATAGGGGGAATTTAATTTTTAATCTAGTTTAATTTTATCCTTACACACACGCACACACACACACACACACACACACACACACACACATATATATATATATATATATATATATATATATATATGTACTAGCTGGTATACCCGTTCTTCGCACGGGTGAATTTAAAAATTAAAAATACAGACTGAAGGATAAAAAGAAGTTTTTAATGAGTTAATTTTACGTGAATTGTATAAATTAAACACCAAAAAAAAAACTTTTTACATAACTCAGCTGAACGAAAAATCCCTGTTTGCTAAATTTTAAGTCTTTAGATATAATTGCTGATTTTTTTTATTATTGTTATTATTATTTATGACGCCCCTGTAACTTTCTTGTGGGTCGATTTTTGGAAACACCTACCTGCTTAGCAAAAGTAACACAATGTTACAAATTTTTTGTAATAAATGTTAAAAATAGTGTAAATAATTTTTATCTGGATGTGTAATACGTTAATATTACACATCTTAATGATCATAATTGTCTTATAATTATTCAGACAGACTATGGGGAGCTAGAAACTTCACAAGGATTGAAAGTTGCACAGCAACTCATAGTTGGAAACATCATGGTAATGTAGTACTATAGGTACAATAAAGGAAGAGACGCACGACTAAGATTAACTGAAACATTTATTTGTCAAAGCTGGACCCTGCTGCTACAGAGTCATTCGTGTTCCACCTTCAGTATGTCTATTGGCTTGTAATGATCCATATTCTCATAAAATGTTGCAACCGGGGGACTGTGAATCACTTTGTGGTTATGTCGTGATATAATATTTCTGCTGCACGTACATTTCCTTCTAAAAAAACCATAAATCAAGTGCATATCTCCAAGTTCGATGTTTGTGAAACGTCCCATTCTGCTCTGCAGATGATGATATCTCAAATAACTGCGGTAATGTAGATTTGTTTCGTTCAATGTTCTTCTGTACAACGCCAACCAGTACTGAATTAAAACAATTACGACCATGGGTCGCTATGCAAATCTGAATCATTTTTACGTCCCCTACCCACCATAAAGTTTCCCCAAAACTAATAGGGCAAGTTGTGTATAAAAATTAATAATTTAACCTCTAGGCATTTATATACATCATATATGTGTTTATTTGGAAGAAAACAGACCTCAACTCTAATGTTTGGAATTATTTATTACGAGTAAGAATAAATTTTGGTTTATAAGAGGTAATATTTCTGGTACATCTATAAATTAATAGTTTAAAATTGTTTTTTGTATAAATGACGTATCTTATACTAATAATAAATTGTTTCTAAAAATACGTTTATTATTGTAGAATCCAATAATAGGACTTAATATTCATTGTTCTCTTCAAAAACTTATTTTAAATGAAAATAATTTTCCCTTTATATTTTGAATTTCCTTAAAAAAACCTCAAATATATAGTGTCTAGATTTTTTTTTCATTTGTAAAGTGACATATTCTTATGTCCAATTAAACATGAAGTACTTTTTTTTTTGATTTTCCAGCATTATTTTTGATTCTTCGTAATTGTTATAAAAAAGAGACAAAAATTATTTTTATTAATGAAAAGGAAATAAAAATATGATTACGTAAGAGTAAAAAGATGTTTATATTTAAAACATAAATCTGAACTTCACTTGCAGCATTAATAAATATTTTACTCCACAATTTAACAAGCGAATAAATAGTTGGCTGGAAAAATGTTTCTTCACAGTACTACATAAAAAAGGGCTCCAATATTTTACATTGTATACGCATATTCGCTAAAGCTCATTGATTCAGCCGAAGAACGATTTTAGATATTGCGCTAGGCTTCAAACATAAATTCAATCTACAAGCCTCTCTTGATGTTAGAAAATTGAGACAAAAAATATATGAATGTGCTAAGATAGCGCAATTTCAAGGAAACACGATTTGGGGGTGAAAGAACTATGCAAAAATATAAGGAAGGAAAATTAAATTCCAATTTACAGATAATAAACTCTTGTCCATGTTTTTTTTTGGTAGAATGATAATCTTTGTAAACATTTCCTTTCTAGTACAGTAAAAATATTCCATCCGTTGATAGAATAAAAACCACAAATTAATCCTCGTTTTTAACTAAGGGTTTGATTACCAATCTATGCATTAAACTTCTCAAACTGCAAAACAAACAGCTAGAATTATTACTCTTATTAATAATTCAATTTAAAGTAACATTAAATAACTATTATGTCAGTCAAACTGCACTTCTAAATCATTATTATTAGAATTTAGGGCATGTAATATATCTGTCTAAATTATATTTCATTTCAGATTTATTTTTTTAAATGTATTACGTTTTTATATAAATGTTTCAGAAGCTCTTTTGTCTTCTAGCCATTATCATTTTCATTAGAAAATTAAGCGCTCTATATACACTGGTGTGCAAAAATTAAAGACGAGACGGTTATTTCAATATAACTTTTTGTACAAAAGCTTTCCAAATCAACACATTTAATACCGTAAGATCTCCAATACGTAAGAACATGTGTAATATGTAAGCAACACTTAATAAAAGAGAAATCAGAGGGATAAAAAGAAGCTTGATTGAAAAAGTAGCATGGAGCGCAATGCGACTGAAGGCCGAAACAGCCTTGTGATGGGTGTCCAGCAAGAAACATCCGGTCTTCAGTAGGGGATATGATCTCCCCTGACTGCTGGGCAGGTTTCACAGCGTCTGCCCATGCTGAGAATGAGGGTGTGAATGAGTTGCTGAGGCACTGCTGCTCATTCGTCTTGCAGCGCCAATCGAAGCTCTCGAATCGTTACTGGTGGTAAAGTACGAGCTTCCAAGCGTCTGCCTAGAAAACCCCATACATGCTCGATGGGATTGAGATCCGGAGATCAGGCAGACCAATCCATACGTTCAATATCCTCACTTTCTAAGAGCTGTTCGCCAGCTACTGTGCAATGACATGGTGCATTGTGTGTGTGTCATCCAAGAAAAGGAACTGCAGACCCATAGCGCCTCTAAAAAGACGCACATATGGAAGAAGAATGTCGTTACAAAAACGGGTCCCGTTGACTGAACGTGCGTCGAAGATGAGAAGGTCTGTACGACTACCAAGCATGATGCCTCCCCAAACGAGAGCACCGCGACCTCCATACCTGCCCCTTTCAATGATGTTCGAGGGATGATTGGGGCTTCCCCGCTCTCTCCAGATGAGTATGCGATGAGAATCGCTACTCATCTGGAGGCGTGCAATCTTTTTGCCAGAAATACTGATCTTACACCGACAACATACTTTATACTACTCAGACACTCCCCCATTACGTCTACCTGCATATCTGCGCATGTGCTACCGTACATCACCTTACTTAATCTTCTGATTGGTCTTTCTGTCCGCTCTGCCTCTTCGTTCAGCTGATATGCTAATTTTTCGACTTCGTCCTTAATTTATGCACACCAGTGTATGTTTAATGCAATAAAACTGTTCATGTACTACATTTCTTTTTTTTTCTTTTGCTGCACGTCAGATTTAGTTAGTTAAACTTTCTTAATGTAGTTTAAGGAAATAGAAAAATCAAAAATCATTAAGTAAATTAACCCTCTAACCGGATAGCACGGAAAATTCCGTAAGTGTAAAGATGCATCGAAAATGGACTGTACGGATTCTTCTGCCTTCAAGTAACGCTTTCAAAAGCGGATTAGCCGCACTTTTCTGAAATCCTTTCCCCCTTTTAAGGTTTAACATATTGAAAGATAATGAGGGACGGAGGAAGCAACACAACAGGAGTTTTATGGCTCGCAGGGAACCCCGTGTTTTGACTCTGGGGCAATCGTAAAAAATCAAGGGGAAATTTCTTTAGACACCAGGAAGTGTTAATTTGTTACCTCGTTTTTTTTAAAGTTTTGTAAAGTCCCAACGCATAAGTAAAATATGTTATAATTCCCTTTTGGTTTCATATTAATTTGAAACTGTAACAAGTTGGGGCGTGTCAGTGCAATCTGCTATTTTATATAGTTAGACAAATTATCTTTTTTTAAGTATATTCTTTCGCTTCATTTTTCTTATTTTAATCAAAGATTTCAGTTTTTGAAACATGATTATTTTATTATAAGATACCGAAAAAAATTAATAAAACACCAAACTCTTTAAAATTTGGAACCTTTTCAATTTTCCAACCACCGAAAATGAATAAATTTAAACTTCATCAAATCATTTGAAACATTTTCTTACACTTTGATAAAAATAATAACGAAAAAAAAAACTAATTAAGATTTATCAGTTTTTTTTTTTAGATTTCAAAGCCTAAGTGTTCAGGGAAGTTTAAATACAGTGTGTGTGTGTGTGTGCCTGGTTATATTTTGTTAAAATACACTGAATTTTATTTGAATTTTAAGTGCTTGAACTTCAGTTTACATCAAAGAGAACATAAATGAAGATTTTCACACATTTTTTTTATAACTTGAATGTTTGAATAAATGGTAATCAAAAATATACGGAAACATTTACAGTAGACATTTATGCATATAAATAAACATAAAAATCCATTTTAAATTCGAGCTATTAAAAAACATTCGAATTATATATTGTTCAAAAATATCTATTTATACAAAATACCTCAACATTTACTTTTTTAAAGGCTAACTGAATAAATAATTAAAATCTGGATATTTTTTGAAATCTCGATCTTATAAAGCTAGAAAATTTATGTTAGAAATTCCATTTGAAATTTCGAAAAAAAAATGCATTGCGCAGTTAAAAGATATTTACCATAAGTTTTAGCAATTGTTTGAGTATAATAAAAATTTCAAATTTTATTATATAGCTTCTTTGGTATCTTTTAATATATTTCGGCCGCGGTAGTCGAGTGGTATAGGTATCGGAACGTGGCTTGCTTTGTCACGAGTTCGAGCCCAGTACCACTAAAGACCCGCCGTGTAGGGCAGCGATGCACGTTAAATCAGTCGAGAGCTGAAACGTCCTTCCGTTGGTGTGGAGTGGTAGTTAGGAGAGGGGGTGTCAGCTCAGGTGTCGTCCACGTCACTTGACCATGGTTCAAATATACGTGGTCCGTCGCCAAAAGCCCTCGTGTAGCTGAAAATGCGACGTTAATATTCAATCATTCATTTAATATATTTCGAAGATTTCATACAATTCAGTTGAAAACCTCATGCTAAGAGCAAAAAATATACTAAAAAAATTGATGAATATACAAGTACAATAAATTCTTACATAGAAGCAAAACTGAGAAGCTAAAACGTAGGAATAAAAATTTTTGAGTATATCTGAAGTAGTTTTCGAAATATTTATTTTAAAGTTTAGAAAATTTGTGTGCGTTATGTTATACTTAATATTAATTAAATGGTTAAAATAATGTGTTAATATTAGTCATGTAATCGTTTGATGACACATTCATATACTAATAAAAATTATCATGGTCATTGATGCGAATGTCAAGAATTTTATGTAATTTTAAATTCAGACATTAAGATATTGATGTAGAAAATATAAAACGACCATCTAAAATACATGAAAAAAGCAGTCTGATATAAAATGATCTTGGCGAACAAAATCCGGCATTTTCACTTACTATGGCAGAGCCGGCTTAGTCAGGGGCGATCTGGAAAAACAGAGAGAGAACCGCGGTTTTGATGGATGCCGCTGTAGCTTTTAAATCTCCCAGGAAAAATTATATATATATAAATTACAAATGCAAAAATAAATCTTGTAATTTTCCATACATTTTTATAACGACGAATTGTGGAATTGGCTTCCAATACATTGTTGTGTTTGACAATATCCAAGGAAACCAACCCTACTTTAGATAGATTTGTACTACCATTTCGTAACCGTATTCCTTTTAAAATTAATTCGTGCAGCCGAAATACACCTTTTGTACCCTTAAAGATTTATGTAAACTATAACGGTTAATTTTAATTTGTGCAACTTGTGAAATGTTCATAATTAACCATTTCCGTCTAAACAGTTTACATAAAAAAAAAGTTTGGACTCCCTCATTCATTAGGTATTTATATAAGATTCTAACATTAAATTCTATTTTTCACCGAATAGGATTGAGTGGTAGTGTATAGTGCTTCCACACCACAGGTCTGGGGTTCTATTAACGGGCTGCGCAAAGTCGACTGTGCCTTTCATTCCCGCTACATTTGATCGATAAATGAGTACCAAGCTTGCTTCGGGTCTTAAACACTGAAGGTCCCTCTTCATACAGACCACCAAATCGGGACATCTGTTCATGCACCTCAGCGTCCAATGGTCACGTGTATTTTGATGGGCACAATAGTACCTGGCCCTCATGGATTGTTGTGCTTCTGAGTTTGAGTCTTAAGTTTGAGGATTACCTCACTTTGGGGATACCCCTTAGATAAACATGTATTTCCACTCATTTGCAATTAAACATTTTTCTTTCAATTACGTTTATTTCAGAAGGAAGTTTGATTTTTCAAATGTATTTGCTTAATAACATGTATATTTGTGTATTATATTAAACATTTTTGCAATCCAAAATTGCATGTTTTTAGCTCCTCTAAAAGCTTTTAGGATTTTACGACTGATCTTACAATCCATATACGTTTTATAGTAGTATATTTAAAAATGATAAGGACATTTTTACGACTGTGTGAGCTGTTATGCCTCGTTTATAAATATAAAAAATTACATTCAGCTACAGTTTTCAAAATGTACTGAAATAATTAGAGGAATAGGATATTTACATATTATGAATATTTTTGACTGCAGTAAGATATATTTATATTTCAGTTTCTTTACAATTTGAATAGAAGTTGTAAGCCATTATTTTGCGAATAGTTTATATTGAGTATAAACCCATAGGCTGTTTAATATTGTAAAGTGTTTTACTTTGATACCAGCACACATTAAAATAAGGCTCATTTGCAGTTATATGATCAGCTTCAGTGATATTTAAATTTTCAAAAATAGTCTACACGTACGAAAACATTCTTTCACAACCGCACACCATATCTCATACTATATCTTCCCTACAGCAGGAAATATTTGTGTATACTGAAAAATTTAATACAGGATACATTTCCAAGTGTTAAATTTGTTTTTAAAATTTGGTATGAATGCATTCTGGAACTGTCGGTTAACTTCACTGAACAAAATTGTTTTAAGTGTACTGTTTTGAAAGACAAAATTAATTAGGGAGAACTTTTCTCACAATAGAATTTGTAATGACTGAATTGTGTGAAAATGTAGTTATCGATGTGTGACATTTTTCCTTGTAATAAAAGAAACATAAAGATAAAAAATTTAACTTGAGTAGAAAATGGTTAGAAGTACTGTCATGCGCATTTCAAGAAGTATATCCCCCATTAAAATTAAAAATTATTGACTGAATGTGTCCTTCACAAAATATTAGAAAAGGAATTTTTATTTAATACAAGAAGTTCGAAAAAGAGAACACAAGGAAGAAAAATTAAAAATTTTTCCGAAAAATATTCAGTTAACGTAAAAATATCTTTTATATGATTTTAATTTGTTACACTTATTGGTAAACTAATTTAAATTTTGCAAAGCTAGCAGTGAAATTTGTGTCGAGGAGGCATGAAGACGAAAAACAGTTTCTTAAAAATTGGCCTTTAATAATCAATCATAAAGTCACTGCGCTCGTTACTGGAGCGATAAAAACAATAAGTTCAAAAAGCAACATTACCAGTGACATCCGATTCGAACCGTCTTCTAATATTGAAAAATTAATTTCTAATCTAAAATGGTGATGCAACCTGCAGTTGCATTGCCAACCAGCCTTTCTCCCTCTTAGAGTTAAAACACTCACATACTTCTTATATTTCCGTTTCTCCTTCCTTTTTCTGAAAAACTAACATGAGCCGAGTTTAAATACTAGCTCGATTTGCATGGCAGTTGCTGCCAACCTCAAATCACGAAACTCAAAAAGATCGGGTTCGAATCGGTGTGCTTACTTTCATTGAGATCATGGAACGGGATTGGAAAAACAACACAAGGGGATCATAAAAATTTGATCCGACTTTTAAATGTCTAACAATCGGCCCCCTTTTTCCAATCTCGCACCATTATCTCTTACAAATCAGTAAATTAATTTTAATCTATAATCACATGTTATACAATTTAACACAAAAAATACATTTTATTCACAATCTTTATTGTAATAAACAAACTAATATTTTAATCTTAAAGAAACAAAGTCTTATTCTCTAAAAAGAAATAATTTTCTACAAAATTCTAACAATTTTTCCTTTACCATGGGTTTGGTAAAAATGTCCGCCAAATTATTTTTGGTACCTATATATTTAATTTGTAAAACCTTGTCGTATATCAAATTCCTTAGAAAATGATAACGAACATCGATATGTTTTGTTCTACAATTTTCTACCGGTGACTTTGAAAAACTTATAGCAGCTTGATTATCACAAAACATTACATTTTCACTTAAATCCAAATTTAAACTTTTATTATTAATTACATTCTTTAGCCAAATGAATTCCTTAGCTGCTTCTGTTAAACTAACATACTCAGCTTCCATGGTCGACAGACTAACGGATTTTTGCTTGAAAGTTCGCCATGAAATTGGAGTTTCGTCTATAAAGTTATGAACCCTCCCATTGACACTCGATCATCCCTATTTGTAGCAAAATCCGAGTCTGAATAACACCTTAGTTTTAATGATTTAACTTTTGAAAGTTCTAATTTGTATTCTTGAAATACCTCGTCAAATGACTCGCCTCGTAATTGTGTGTTACCTCGCGCAACTAAGCGGGCCTTGTATCTAACAATTTTATTATTTTCATCATATTTAATGGTATAAACCCAACGGTTTTCTAAAATTTTTATATTATCCGGATGATCAACTAAATCCCAAACTTTACGTTCCATCATTACGTTAATTTCTTTATCCATTGCATCACGCCATTTAGATGCGTCTCTGGATCTTATCGCCTGTTTGTAACAATTAGAATAGTTACTTCAACCATAAGAGCTTCTTGTTGCTCTGACAAATCTGAAAAATCCCTGGGATTCGGTATTATTTTTTCTAAAATTAAATAAACTAGGATCATACTCAATATTATGCCTCTTACAGTATCTCTCTATTTCGTTAAAAGATTTCAATCGGGTTGCTTCCCCTTCTATACTATAATATACGTTAGATCCAGTTACTTTCCTACCTATATTTCGAATCCACTTAACCTCTGTACATGGGATCAAGCTATGATTATCGGAAGATACATCTGGTTTTTCAGATGTTGAGGGCATTTCCGTACTTGTCTTTGAAACTAAACGACTCGTTAATGAATCTTTTACTCTATCAAAATCATCCTCATCATCATAATAATCAGGAAGGTTTAAATTATATCCAAGGTTACTATTAACTTTTTGTCTAAAATTAATTTCCCTCTTATTTTCATCGAATCTCACATTAATAGTCTCGACTAATTTATTTTCATCTATCAACCATATTCTATAACCCTTAGTACGTTGTGCGTATCCCATCATAATTCCCATTTTCGCACGCATATCGAATTTTTTCTAATTTGTTTTGGCACACCAGCGTATGCCAAACATCCAAAAGGTTTTAGATGCAATACCGATGGTTTTCTACCTGAATATTTTTCGAAAGGCGTTTGTTACTGTCTTTGTGACAAATTCGATTCCACGCATAAGTGAAACAAAGTAGTGCTTCTCCCCAAAACTTATGGGAACTTCACTAGACTTAAGCAATATTTTGATGCCATCTAGAGCGGTTAAATTGAATCTCTCCGCAACCCCATTCATTTCTGGCGTATATGAATTTGTTACCTCATGCTTTATACCCAGTTCTGTCAAGAAATTATCCATATCCTTATTACAAAATTCTAGTCCGCCATCAGTTCTAACTGCTATTACCTTTTTATTTAGAAAACGTTCTGCTCGTTTCTGAAATCTTATAAACGTATGAAATACGTCAGATTTATTTCGGATGGAAAATACAGTCACCTTTCTTGAATAATCGTCAATTATACTCAAGAAATATTTATTACCGCCTTGGCTTTCAGTTGGTATTGACCACAGAGGTCCATATGCAACAATTCCAATGGACGTTTTGATCTTACGGCCCCCGTCTTTTTTGAATGACACTCTCTTGAACTTTGCTAATTTACACGGGTATACAACAGAGTCTTACCATTATCATTTAAGCGTGGGAGACCTTTACACTATCATTTTTACTAGTTTTTACCAAGTAATCGTTATTAACATGACAAAAGCGTTGATGCCATATTTCTATTGATCCGTTTTTTGTTTTAGCGGTTACATCACTAAAAAAACTAATTTCTTTACTCTTTGGTATAATATAATGATCTGGCTTAAAAAAATACAAATTTTCATGGCGTGTTACCGAAAACAATTTTATCCAGTCTTTATTAAAAACATTAATTTTACCTTAGTACCCACAAAATGCGCACCTTTACTTTCTAATCTGAACCGGATAATAAATTTCTCCTCAACTTAGGATTACATAATACATCAGTCAAAGTTATTTCATGAAAACTCCCCTTATATTTTACCCGAAATCTAAGTGTACCGATTCCTTCTGCGGGACAACTTTTATCCTCCGTGGCTAACGACATTTTCATGTTAGTTATCGGTTTAAGATCTAGAAATAAACTCTTGTCATTACAAAAATGACTCGTGGCAGCAGTATCTATTACCCAAACACCTTTATCAGAGTTTTCCTCAAATAAGATACAACTAGTTACGAGTTGTTTATCTAGTTCTAAAAGACTACATTCAGCTTCACAAAATCTTAAATTTATATTAAACTATGTGTTAAAAAGTTTCATTTACAGTTGAAGGAGATTTTTGTAGAGACTTTCTCTTTACAGTTTACTTTAAGATGCCCGTACTTATTACATACATAACACGGACCTATAGTCTTAATAGATTGTTTAACATTTTTAATAGTTTTACAGTTAAATACCTTACCACATTTCTTTTGGTAATCATTCTTGCCATTTGGATTCCATGAGCTGCAGCCGTAGCACCAGGTAACGTCTTCGACTTCTTCGAAGTGAAACTGCTCAAGTAAGCATTCTCCCGCTTTCTCCAAATCTTGTTTCATCAACTGAAGACGATTGGCTTCTAATATCAGCTCTGCTTCAATTTTGACAACTCTGAAGTCCTCTTCTTTCCATCTGTAGATTTGTTGCACGGTAGACTGGAATTCTTGAGGAAGCCACCTTATTAATTGAAATCCTATGTACAGGTCGTCCAATTTATGACCCGCTTCTTGTAGTCTGGTTGCCGCTGTCTTTACACGAGATATGAAGATTCCAACATCTTCCCCTGGTTGGTATTTTGTTCCAAAAAATTGATCTAATAGTTGAATTACTCTTTCTCTTGTGACTGGTTTGAAGTGATCTTTTAATATCTTCATGCCGCTACTCCGTCAGTTGTTTCCGTTATCAGATTTTTTCAAATCTGAACTGATGTTAGTATAGATCAACGTATAACATCTATCCTTACGAAGTTGTAGATTTAATTTTTCCTGGTATGTTGCCTCTTCATCTGGTTGCTCTGTCTTGGTCTGTATTATAAACTGCCAGCAACCATAATGCAAGAGTACTTGCATATCATGCTTTCCACGTGTTCCAGTTATTTGGAGTCAACACTGATATCTGGTTGTTAAACTCCATACCTGTTACTCGATTTAGCGTACTAGCAACAGAGTTCATAAAAAATAGTTCTAGACTGGAACAGTATTTAAATAGACAAAGTTCATGGCCTGGTTCAACTTCTTAGCCTGCCTCGACACAGTACATGGACTGGGCCCATAACCAAATTTGTTACACTTATTGGTAAACTAATTTAAATTTTGCAAAGCTAGCAGTGAAATTTGTGTCGAGGAGGCATGAAGACGAAAAACAGTTTCTTAAAAATTGGCCTTTAATAATCAATCATAAAGTCACTGCGCTCGTTACTGGAGCGATAAAAACAATAAGTTCAAAAAGCAACATTACCAGTGACATCCGATTCGAACCGTCTTCTAATATTGAAAAATTAATTTCTAATCTAAAATGGTGATGCAACCTGCAGTTGCATTGCCAACCAGCCTTTCTCCCTCTTAGAGTTAAAACACTCACATACTTCTTATATTTCCGTTTCTCCTTCCTTTTTCTGAAAAACTAACATGAGCCGAGTTTAAATACTAGCTCGATTTGCATGGCAGTTGCTGCCAACCTCAAATCACGAAACTCAAAAAGATCGGGTTCGAATCGGTGTGCTTACTTTCATTGAGATCATGGAACGGGATTGGAAAAACAACACAAGGGGATCATAAAAATTTGGATCCGACTTTTTAAATGTCTAACAAATAAAAAGTATTGAATAAAATAAATAAAAAGTATTGAAATCCTTTTTATGCTATTTTAAATTAAAAATATAACTGAATAGAGAAAGTTCGGTTTTATTTCATAAATATAATCATCGTATGTAATATTTATTGTGTTTTTGTTTAAGAATGAGATAGGGCCTTTGCTCTTTTTACCTCATTACTTTTTTAAAAAACTGGAAAGTGAGCGCGTTGTCTTACTCTCATATTCAAAATGAATACAGGATGTTTTTTTCTGGTTCAAATCGCAATACCAAATATATATATATATATATATATATATATATATATATATATATATATATTAATTTTAAAAAATGACAGAAAAATAAATTTTCTTTGAAGAAAATATAATTATTTTTCAACTTCTGAAGAAAATACTATTTATTTAATTTTTTCCTCTTTTTTTTTACCTTTCATATTTTTTTTAATTTTACTGTGACTGAACATATAGGAGAAAGAAACACCAAATTCCACTACGCTTTCAAAGAAGATTGCCCAAGGCAATTTAACAGCTAGCTGTAAACGATTGATCTCTTGGAGAGACCAAACTGGGTCGTAAAATTGTCCCAGTTCGACCTCCCAAGTTCTAAATAGGGAAAGGAAAGAAGTCTGTTGCATTTTTGAAGGGAATCGCAAAATAAGAGTTAAACGCTTTCGGAATAACTTTTCAGGAGGAAGGTATCCAGTTAGAGGGTTAAATTATTCACTGAAATTTCATACCTTATATGCACTTAAAAGTAAATGTTAAATGAATATAAAACATAACTCCTTCATAAGAATTTTTTTATGTGAACATGGTTTCAAAATTAAATATATATTGCTTATCAGAATACCACTCGTGGCATTATCCAGAAGGCAGGAGCTCTATACGAAAAATATGTTTTATGTAGACATTCTGCTTAGAGAGTTTATTAACATAGTAATATGTATTTTAAATCTGGTTCAAGCGTAGAGGACGAAACCACATCAGTTTCCATCTCTTCTAACTTCCACAATAGTAGTAGAAAATTGATCTTTAACAGATGTAACGTTAATGGGCCCCCAGCACAGTGAGAAATCAATTTTACTAGAACTTGAACCCGCGATATTTCGTCTTCGAGTTCATGACCATGACCATTGAGTTACTGCGGCCATGGACATTTTGGAGCTCTAAAACGATTTTAAGAGAACAAATTTTTGAATGGTCATTAGGAACATATATTTTTTTATGAAATGCCAGTTCTACATGACAGTTAATGTGAAAATAGTCTTATAAATTAACCAAATATTTTCATTTCCCATGCATTCCTAAGTACGTTTAATGAAAACAACACATTAAGAGAAAAAAAATATTAATGCTATAAACTACGTAAGGATCTAAAAAGAATTGTATATAGGCAATACTATCACATTTTAGAGATATGCTTTACAATCATAGTATTCCTTTAATAATATTTCCAATGCTCTACAACTGGATCACCATCTAGAGCTTAATCTAAGATTTGTTACTGATATGAAAAATGTGCCAAATATTATGCATATACATTGTATAGTTCACAAACGTCTTGTAACAAAACTTATAAGTCTTCAATTATCATTAATCGCAAAGATTCAAGCCATAAACTAAATTAAACATATTTCAAAATATCATAGAATGTTTCTAAAAATTTTCCAGAGAACAATTAATGACAGTTTTATGACGTTTCTTTTGAAAGAAATTAATTTGCTGACCAGGGATATATCTTTGGTTATTTTTGTTGCATTACATGGTAACACTATCAAATGTTTTCAAACAATTATAAGGTGAAAGTCAAAGAAATCTGTAAAGAATGATAAGTTTATTTGGCAGATATTTTCAACAGATTCAATTATGTTAAGTTAGAATTTCAAATAGCTAATAAACCCCTCACAGTTTTCCAAAATGAGACCATATTTATTAATAAACGGACTACAACATTGCAAACTACTGAACAGAGAACTTCATTAGTTTCCTGAATTATAATTTATAAAAAAACATAATGTAACTCTTGAGGATATGGACCGATTCAATGATGACCTCAACAAAGAAATTACAAAATTGAAAATGCACGACTGGTTGAAAATCGTTTTACCGCAAATATTTGAGAATTTGACACAACATCCCAATATAAACTGTAGAAATTTAATATGACATAGAAAGTAAACGTAAGTTCGATAGTGGTGCATATGATATTTAATGGCAGAAATAAAAAAAAATTGTGCCTTATATCCAAATGTGCGGTAAACGTTATTCAGTTTATTGATACATTTCCCTGCATTGTATATTGTGGATTCAGGATTTTGTGTCATTCATTAATTAACGATCAAAGAAAGAAACCATCTGGAGAATATAAGACCATTTCCAGAATATAACACATACGTTTTCTTCTTAAAACAATAAGCCAGGCATTCAGATTTTATCTTATTAATGAGATCCCTGAGGCTGAATAAAATCATTAATGTCGTTTAATTGAATGCAATTTCATCAGATACAAGAATCTATGCATACAAAGTACAAATTCAGAGATAAATATATTTGCAAGGTTGTTTTATAAACATTTATTCATTGAAAATAAGCGAAAGTTTTACATTAAGTATACTTGATAAGTAATTCTTATTATAGGCATTATAAATTTATTTATCAATTTTGAAAAATACAGTTATCTAGTTTATAAATCACTATTATTGTAGGATCTAAGGATACTTGGAAATTCTGTTACTTTCTGAAGTACAAATGTGGATAGCAGGTATAAAAATATTGGTTGTCTCTGCTCTATATGATCGGCACGGTATTGTTCATGTCAGCTTTGCAAAAGGGAGGAGGGGGCTCGTTACGGTCAGGAAGTAAAAACAAAAAGTAGCCTAATAAATTATTATATTATAAGCAAAAATGCTGAAATACTGGACCGAGGAGAAAAATTAAGTAATCATAAAGCTCAAATAGTTTGAATGTCCATCCATTCACCAACCTCAATTTTGATTCATACGATAAACAAAAAAATAATAACAAAAATGAGAATTTCCATTCCTAAATTGTTCTTAGATTGACATTATAGGCGAACGCAAAATGAATTGTAATTCAATATGTATAAGACAACAAAACATATATTAATATTTTATCCAATAAATGCGAACATTTATTGGAAATAAAGCTCAAAGTAGTAAATATTCATGTAAGTAGGTTCAATGGATATATATATATATATATATATATATATATATATATATATATATATATATATATATATATATATATATATATATATATTTAACATATAAAATAAAAAAGAGTTTTGATTACTTTCTTTGACACATGAAACTTTCTAGGAAAATATATATGTGTGTAAGATTATCAAATACAGCGTTTCTAGTGAACTCTGTTTCGCGAATAAATGCAGATTCATTTTCTTTGCAGTAAACTGTAAATAAGCACACAAAAGAATTTTTGAGAGAACTTCCTTGAATATTTCGATTATACTGAAAACTGAATTAATGTCGATTGTTTCATTGTAAATGCACTTAATACTTAAGCTGTCGTTCGCATGTATTGTAATGTCCAATATTTAATTCAGAGAGTAAACATTGTGTTCACAAATGGGTTTCTATTAGCAGTAGCCTACTGAAAACACGAAGTAAAGCAATATTCAGCACACATTCGTCATTCAATATTAATTGAGGATTGAATTCGATGAAGTCTTTGGCTCTAACTGCATGTAACTGTCTCACTATAGGAAATGAGAGTTGGGTAAGTTCTTACAATTTGCGACAAAACTTTTTATCTTGCAACCCACGAGGGTAGATTTTTTTTAATTTTCACTTCCCCCTCTTTCATTCTATGTACCAATTACATTCTGTGTAAAATGATTAGTTTTCGAATTGTGGAGTAAGAAAGTATTTTGAAAAGAAGAATACAACACACACAAAAAAAAGCATGGGGATACCTACTGTATCTATAGAGGTATAACGTATATATAAACGTTATAGCAGCGTTATCATTATCATTATTTAAACTAAAAGGATCAGGTTTTGCAAACAGACTAACCAATAATGTTGCTGAAATTGTTACAATGAAAATAAACGTGTATAGCGGAAAATTGGACACATTATAAAAAAAAGCTCTTCTTTCGACAAAAGAAGGAGTCATAGGAAAGCGTTTGCGAAAAAAGTGTATCCGAAATACAAAGTATCAATGAACAGTCTTTGGAATGATTGCTTAGGAAGTGGTAATATATGTCTTGCTGACAGTATGTATCCCCGCATATGTCCTCCTGCGCAATTCATTGAGAGTGAAAGTATCCACCTGTTTTCTGAAGTTTTACGATATTCTTAAAGTACTGATGCGGAAATAAAAAACATTAATATGCATATGTACTAATATATGTTAAAATAATTAATTATATAATATCAAAAATAAAATTCTGTAACATTTCATAAATAATGAAAAAAAAAAAATTCAGATGATAAACGGCAAAAAATAGAGGTTAAATTATACAATTAAATAAATCTACTTAAATTATATTAAGTAATATACCTCTAACATTATCTATGGGAATTGATACTGATGTATGATAATTCTAATACATTAAATAATTAAGGCTCGGCTAATAGGAAATTGGTGAGTGCTAACTCTTAATTAAATATTCCTTAAGCATTGTAGCATGTCTATGTATTCAGAATGATATGCATATCAACTAATTACCGAGTCAAACGAAGCGATTGATATCAGTTTTAACCACCAAACCTGTTAATTTAAAACCTAAGCGTATAGCTTAGGGATCGATATAATATTTCATAAATCGAAAGCTTATGTGAGAAACAGCTTGTCACACACATAGATTGAACACATTGATAGTTTAAAAAATATATATCTATTAGTTTTGAAAAGCTTGTCACACACATAGTTGAAATTATATATATGAATGCATTATATATATATATATATATATATATATATATCAGAATATTCAAACATAGTAAGTATATAAGGATATATATATATTCTCACTAAGTTATTTAAAAATTCCAGCATGCTAGTAAATGGAAGTTTATTTATTTAGGTTTATAAATGCATCAGGTATAATAAGTTTATTTTTCCTTTGTTTCTTAAAACTGATAATTATATTAGAAATGTATTAATATTCATTTTTGTAGAAATTTATATCAAATGTGTTCGTGTTTAATGTGCAATATTATTCATAATCTCCGCCATGATTTTGAATCATTGATATAAGAAAGCTGAAACAAATATAGCAAAATAGAACATTTGAAAGAATACGGAAGCAATTCAACTTTTATTTGCATATTTTTAAGTGTTCCATGTATAAAACCTTGGTTGCACAGCATGCTTTAATATAATTGTCCAACTCCTGCTACACTCTACTAAACATGGTACTATCAACGGTATTGGCAACGTTTGTTATCCGAAAACTTAGTCTTCTACACGAACCCAAGTTAAAGTGCACTTTTTACCGCTTTATATGACAAAACTGCATTCAAGCATAATACGTGTACTCAATAATGTTGATAATACCAAGTAGAGTAAAGTGAGACAGGAATTAGAGTATCACATTATTGTAGGCCGTGCAACTAAGATTTGTCCCAGTTGGTGATCGGTTAACGAACAGATCCGTTAACAAACACTTTCACGAGATATTTTTTTTTTTGTGTTGGGAAACGAACACATATTTGGAGGTGACCAGGGAGACACACCTTAAATTAAAGATGAAATTTTAACAACTGCTAAAAATTTGGAATTGGAGGTGAACGAGGATGACAAAGAAGAGCTCATAATGGGGCATGAAAATGAACTGACTATGGAACTCGAAGAAATTTTGAATGAAGAACACCAAGAAACACAACGAAATGTGTCCCCTTCTGAACAAGAGGCAGACGAAAGAGGACCAATGCCGGCATCTGTCATTAAAGATATTTTTAAAAAGTGGAATGCTGTCAGAACAATGGTCTTAGAATGGCAACCAAACCAAGCTGATGTCAGTAGGGTTGGGGATCTTTACAACGACAATGCTATTAATTACTTCCGGAAAATCCTGAAAAAGAGAGAAAAGCAATTGACATTGGGCATGTTCTTCAACGCCCAATAAGCAAAAAAATGAAAAGGACTAATTAATATGCAAGACTATATGTATGTATTATTTTTTTAAAAAACTTACTAAGAAATTATACATCTTTTAAAATTTAATTCTTAGGATCTCCAGAACGAAATAATCGATTCCACATAGAAGTCTATGGCAAATCGATGATCGGTTAACGAACAATTCGGATAGCGAATTGAGTCTTGAAACGAATTATGTTCGTTAACCGATCACCCACTGTACTAGAAAAAAAATATGTAAATAAAACTTGAAGTGTTTCTGTATTCTTTCAAATGTAATTTTCCTAATTTTTCTGTTTTCATAGATATTTTTTACTACAGCCCTTCGAAACCATGTATGAAATTTCCCTACAGCCCTGTATTTATTTATATTATATTTTAGATGTATTATATGTGTGTTTACTATTCCTCTAAGCATAACATATTATCTTGGAAAACTTTTTTTATTTACATATTTGTCAGAATTTGTAACAAACTATAAGGACAAAAACTATTAACAATTTTGTTTTTATGTGTATAATTTATTTTTTTTTGGAAATTTAAAGTAATGATTGAACTTTACAATTTTGAAAATGTAAAACACACACTTTAAATAAATAAGTCAAATTAATTAATACTCAAAAACATTTAAACCCTTTTTGAAAAAAAGAGCAGAAAATCTTCTCAAACTTATCTTTGAAATGCTTTTCTCTTTCAAATAAATAAAGACATTTTGTGTGAAAGTTAATAAGTTATATAAATTTCACTCACTTTTCAGACAGCAAAATATCAAGTCTAGGACTCGTTAATAAACAAAAAATAACGCAGCTATTGCCTGCAAAAATTT
This sequence comes from Trichonephila clavipes, assembly GCA_019973935.1. Classification (NCBI taxonomy): domain Eukaryota; kingdom Metazoa; phylum Arthropoda; class Arachnida; order Araneae; family Nephilidae; genus Trichonephila; species Trichonephila clavipes. The sequence continues at coordinate 163,696 of BMAU01019727.1, forward strand.
TCTGCTGAGCTGCCTAATTATCTCATCAGATTTTCTTAATTTATAAAAAAATACGTAAATCGATATGCAACTAATGAAACACCAAAAATAGCGAGCGTAGTGTTGATTAATGTTAGGTAAATCGTTTAAGTAATAGTTTCTAAATAGTTATCTCCAGTAATAGTTAGTATAAACCTTATTACTTTGTCTTTTACGTCTAACAGGCTATTATATAGTCTTTAAAAATTCTATAACAGCATACATTTTATATATAGTAATTAATGCATTAAACTAGTTCATTAATGATAGAAGTTGCACCGAAAAATCACTTTTTTTTTCTCTTAAAACATTTTAATTACCTTTTACTTAAATCTATCCTTCTGTTGTAAAAATACTGTTTATAATAAAAAAGAAGAATATTGACGTTAAAATTATTTGTAGAAACTGATCTAATGAAGTAGAAACAAAATGAAAAACAATTAATCCAGTGCTTCTCAAAGCTTCAATATTCGCGACCCAATATTTAACAATACTTTTCATCGCGCCCCCTCCCCCTCATACAGTAGCAATGAATTGAATTTAATAATATTATACTTTGATGTTAAAACTACGATACGACTTTAACCTCTTAAGTGCCACCATAGTATATAAACGTCTCAATCAGTCTACACGCCAATTTCCCTTGACGTATATGTACGTCTATCCGTAGCGCAATCTTTTCTGTGCACTGATATCCATAAAATTATTCCGAAGACTTTGGAACGCAATAGAAGGACCTGGACAATATTTGCTAAGAATTTACTTATTTCAGATTATTATCGCAAAAATTTTAGTCGGTATTTAAGGGATTAATTATAAACCATACTAGTTATCAAGATAAGTGATAATCCTTTTAGGTTTATATATGAAAATTCCTTTGGGTAACTAGAATTATTAAACTTGTTCTTATCTTAATATTGCTAAATTAATTATCAAATATATTTATACGTGTAATGTATCAGCGTAAATGTGCATTTTATTTTTTATTATATCAGAATGTATTGTGTTTGTTTTCTTTTAGTAAATTAACAATTTGTAATGCTTTTGTTTTACACCTTTCAATATGCTCGCGCCCCCTCGTAGAGTTGTCACACAGCCAATGGAAGTGCCCCACAGTGTGAAACGCTGTATTAATTATTAAAGTAAAAAAAAATATGCATCGCGATTTTTGTAGGAAAAAATAAAGATTTCACAAGCATTCAAATTTATTTGTTTTGGAGGCATTTATTTGGCATAGCTTTCCTTTATGATAAGAGATATCACGCGCGACAGTTATTTGGTAAGAAAATGAAGGTTTTGAGAATTTTGATGAAATTAAAATCTTTCGAAGCTCTTCAGACATATCCAATACAATATCCTGGGAGATGATGCTTTAGAATCCAGTTGTCTTCTTATATGTTGATTATGCATTGTAGCTTTTCAAGAAGATTATTTTGTACTATTTGAAGGGGCCGAAGTTTTGATGATGACTTAGATTTTTATAGCCATCTGGTTCAAAATATTAACTCCGTAGTTATTTGAATTGTAAAAAAAAATACAACTTTGGATGTTTTCTTCTCATTAGATGTAATTTTTAGTGATGAGAATAAGGTGCTCATGTGCAAGTTGATTTGTTCTTTTTTTTTCTTGATAAAATGTAAAAGTAATGTTACAATGCATGGCAAGCTTACTATAGAGTATAGCTCATCCCACATTTTTCGAAGAAATTGGGTATTTCTTTCTTTAAACGACTAATTGTTCCAATACAGCTTATTTAAAGTTCATCACATGTTTTATTAGTATCATTCAACTGCCTGTTGTACTGTTTCTTCGAGTGTTACAGTAATGCACAAACAAGCGAATATCTGTATGTTCTTTTACGATTTCTACAGCCAGTCTTGTTTCATTTGGCTCAAATAAGGATATATGTTCAGGAAATTACACTGGTGTGCAAAACTTAAGCAACAGTGTAAAAATTAAGCAGATAACCATGAAATTGCAGAAAAAGAGGTCTAGAGATCAATACAGTGAACACGCATGTCAGTAGAAACGTCATGCGTATGCAAATATCAGGAACCAAACGTCAGAAGCGACGTGAGCGTACGCAAAACGCGTGATCTCGGCGCGTGCTGTTCAACAGTTAAATAAAATGAATGACGCAGACGCAATTCAACATATTCGCTGCAAGTGCCAGTGAGTCAGTTCGTGAAATATGGCTAGAAGAAATCAGCTGGATGACTTCACACGGGGAAGATAGATCGGAAAGCTGGAGGAGGGGCGTACCGTCACCAGTGCAGCTGCAGAGTTCGGAATGAACAAAAATGTCGTTTCGCGCGCTTGGAAAGCGTTCCAAACCACAGGCATAGCTGTTAGAAAGGTTGGTGGTGGCTGCCCGAGGACGAAAACTGCAGAGGTGACCGATATATCATCCTACAGGCGAAAAGAGGACGACGGCAGTCAGCAAGCGTCATTGCTCAGTAACTCTCAACAGCAACGGGGCGACAAGTGTCGCGGTTTACTGCGGCCAGACGCCTTGGACAACTGTCAATGGAGTCGTGTCCTCTTTACGGATGAGAGTCGGTTCAATACCAGAAGTGATTTTCAACGCGTTTTGATTTGGAGAGAGATAGGGACACGGTTTTATACCAGTAACAACAAGGAAAGACACCATTACGGTGGTCCTGGAGTTCTTGTCTGGGGAAGCATTATGCTGAACGGGTGAACCGAGCTCCACATTTTCGATAGAGGGTCTGTAACCGGGGATCGCTATTGTGAGGAGGTACTTCTTCCCCAAGTGCTTCTGTTCCTAGGTGCTATTGGCCCAGACATCATTTTTATGGATGACAATGTACGGCCACATCGGTCTCTTGCTGTTGAGGAGCTGCTGGAAAGTGAAGGTAACATTCGAATGGATTGGCCAGCGTACTCACCAGATTTAAATCCCATCGAACATGTGTGGGATGCTTTGGGGAGACGTATTGCAGCACGTTTACGTCATCTGGAGAAAACCCAACATCTGAAACAGATGCTGATTGAAGAATGGGTACACCTACTGCAAGAAATGTTGTACCAGCTGGTTCTGAGTATGCGGAGACGTGTTCTAGTTGAAAAGAAATACTTTTCACTATAACCCTGGAGAATACGCGCACTCGATACTAATGTTAGGGGTCAAGAGGGAGGACGAGATCAACCCAATCCTTTTTTTTAAATAATTTATTTTATTATTATCGATACAAATTGTAATTCCAGTGAATTATTTTACTAAGAGAAAGTATATTTGCCTACTTATAAAGACATTTAATTTTTTTTCACAATTCGTGAATAATCAAATCATACGGAACAAAAAATTTTCAAGCATGCGTTATTTTAAGAAAGAACACAGACCAGAGACAATTTTCACTAACATTATATCGGGTTGTTTGGAAAGCAATTTCGTTTTTTTTTTTTTGTGGAAATGAAAGAAAGTTTTCGTATAATAAACAAATACTTTATTAAAATATATATTGGCCGTTCTGGTCCAACACCTTTTGCCATCCTTCTGGTAGTAGAATAATTCCACGCTCATAAAATATTTGGTCTTCGCTGGCAAAAAACTGATCGAGGTGGTTTTTGACCTCCTCATTTGAGGTGAAGGTTTTACAGTCCAAAAAATTTTGGAGTGACCTGAACAAATAATAATCCAATGGTGCCAGGTCTGGAGAATATGGTGGGTGTGGCATTGCATCCCATTCAAGTAAGTTGTAAAAGCTTTTGGCGAGTGACCAATTTTGTGTGAGGTCTCGAACTACACCTTTCCTGTTGATTATTTCTGTCCTTTTCTGTTGAAGTGCATCATTCAGTTTGTCCAGCTGATGACAGTAGACTTCAGATTTAATTGTTGTGTTATCCGGTAAAAGCTAAAAAAAATGATTCCTTTAAAATCCCACCAAACAGATAGCATCACCAGTTTTTGGTGAATAACGGTTTGGAAATGGTTTGAGCCGGTTCATCTTTTTTACTCCATGACCTTTTTCGTCCCCAGTGATGATGCGGTTCAAAAACGGACAATTTTCGTGACATTTGAGAAGCGAATCGCAGACGTCAATGCGGTGAGACAGATTTCTCTCTGTGAGAACATGGGGAACCCATACATTGATCTTCGAGGATAATCACAGGCCTTTCAAGTGGTCATAAACTGTTGAATTTGATAAATTTAACCTCAATCTAATCTCACGTGTTGTTATTCACCGGTTCGCATCAACTAATGCCTTTTTTGCGTCTTTGTCAGCTTCAACTTGCTTTCCCGAACGTGGTGCATCTTCGACATCAAAATTGCCGGATCGAAATTTAGCGAACCAGTTCTGGCACTGGCGTACTGTCAACGTACTTTCACACACATCGGTGAATTTCTTTCTGTCTTGAACAGCATATATACCCTTTCTGTAGTAAAACAGTAAGATATGTTGAAAATGCTGCTTATCGCTCTCCATATTTAAAAGGGCACCGACCAAAAACTACTGTGTAGAATTAATTGGAATTTTTTACACACAAGCCTTGCTATATGAGCTCTCAAAGCATATAAAAATTATACGGCTTAAATGTGAAGTTGGGTACAAAAAAGTACAATTAAAGCCTCTGTCGGGAAAAAAACGAAATTACTTTCCGAACAACCCAATATGAATGTTATTTACAATAAAAATTCTCATATCATAACTTTTCAAAATATTTTAGTTTTATTGTACTTTGAAGATGGAAAAATAGTATCTTGAACTTTTCCTTGCTTGTGTCATGTTGACAGGGAGCAGTGTGTATTGCGGTACACGCGTCTGGTTTTATATCTTTCTTGATGGAGCTTTTTAGGTATACTATGAAAACTTTCATTTCTTTACTCAAAAAGTTTCATGTTCATAATGTTTCTGAAATTTACTTTCGCGATCATGATTAATGTCCATTATTTCATCAAGTTCATTCGATAAGTGGCCAGTTTCAACTTCATGCAATAGAGATTGCAGATGCCCATTTCTTGTTTATGTTCTGCTGGTTTACATTTATATGCCATTATAAGTCGTAGAACACAGTAATAAAGGTCACTAAGACATTCATTGGAGAAAAATGAAGTCTGTCCGTACAAAATGCTTTGGAAGAAAAGGGATCGCTTTGGGCAGTGCTTCTCAAACTTTCAATACTTGTGACCCAATATTCAATCATAATTTTTCATCCCCCTCCATACAATAACAATGTATTGAATTCGATAATACGATACTTTGATGATCTAGCTACATGACGACTGTAACCTCTCAAGTGCCGCCGGCGTATATAAACATCTCGCTCAGCCAAAGCATTAATTGTTCCAGACGTATAAATGCGTCTTTCAAAAATACGATTTTTTCTGCTTACTGTTATCCATAATATTATTCATAATGCTTTGGAATGCAATACTAGGACCTTGAGTGCGTGTTTGTGAAGGATTGACTTATTTTAGAGTATTTGATTATTTATTACTTTTCTCTTCCCAATACATCAGAAATGTGGGCCTACGGGGAAAACTGTGGCATTGGAGATCGAATCACGTAACCTTTAATCGGTAGTCAAGTAATTAATTATAAACCGTTCTAAAATATTAAGATACGGTTTAATATCTGTATATAAATTTATACCTGACAAACCAATTTGTGGTTACAGGTAATTTTTAAACTTTTTCTTAACTTGGTATTGTTAAATTAATTATAAATGTATCAGTAATGCACAGTGTATTTTATTAGGGAATTATATCAGTATAAATGTACATCGCCTTTTTTTTTTGTCAGAATTTTCTCGTTTGTCGACTTTCAATAAATTATTATTTTTTTAAAAAAAATAATCTCAATATAAATGTTAAATTATATCAATGTAAATGTATTTTTATTACGCCAGATTGTTTTGTTTGTTTTTTTGCTTTCAATAAATTAATATTTTTTTTAAATCGTTTGTTTCCGACTTTTCAATATGTTCGCGCCCTGAACCTAGGGTTATCGTTTGAGAAGCACTGGCTTAGGAAACTCAGTCACTCTAAGTAATTTAAGAGTGTAAAAAAACGTCAATTATTCACAAAAAAGAGGTAGATATGCAAAAATAGATTTTAGTTTCCATGAAGACTGTCATGTAGGAGGATACTGATAAGGTCACTGGTTAAAAATGAACAATGTTCCCAGAATTGAAGATTTCGCGAGCCTGGAGTTGCTCTGTTGCCCGTGCTCCCACTACCGGTTAATAATAAATACAGTTTACTAGAAAAATATAGTTTCGATAATGTAGAAACGGTTTTTAGATATACGTTTGTACTTTTACTAGCTTTTCGTAAATATACTCTCCATCAAATGAATAGACTTCAATGTTTTGCTGTAGAAACTATTAAATCGTCTGGTAAACTTGATTATATTCCTATTTGAAACGCTCAGCGTGTTTTCTTTTTTACAAACTCTCTTACACAAAGTGATTCTAAGTCAGAAAATATACTAAACAGAACAGTGAAATTATTGCAAACTAAATGATGCTCGATACTTTAATAGTTACTTTTATATCCGTTCAGCCACCCTTCCAGTATAGTGGTTAGTGACGCTTACTGCAGTGCCGTAGGGCCTAGATTCAAATCTCTTTGAAGGCGTGGATGTTTGTAAATGTATAGTGCCTTTGTGGCATCGAACTAATCTAAATAGCCATCGAGCCGAATGTTCTCTCGTGTGGTTTGTGGAAGGGGTTGAGAGATGGCAGATCTCTGATTATGGCGTTCTCTTTCCAAATTGGGGTGGAATCGAACAAAGTCGTACTGTCACCTGAATGATGCTCAAAGTTACGGTCTAACAACAAGCGTATAATTAGACATTCGCACCTATGAATTTCGTGGGCCTTGATCTGAAATAACTGTCGATCAGGCGGCATAAGTAACAATAGCAACATATCCGTTGAAATATGATGTTTCTAATAATAACTCAATGTGTTAGCTCTAAGTCAGATTTTTGTGAAAACTACAATGCATACGGTTTTACTCCCCCCACTTTTGCATCCTCACTCACTCTTCTGTAAAATTCAGAAATTCCTTTTAAACAGGAGCGCCTATTATACCAGCAAACCCTAAATAAGACAATCCTTGAAAATAGTACAAATGTAATATCTGAATACGGGGATCGGTAGCCGTAAATTTAAATATGTGGTATAACATTGTAAACATAATATTTTTTTAAATTAATAAATAAAAACGTAATATTTGTAACCTTTTAGGGAATGAGAAAAAAATTAGAGAAGTATATATATGTATATAAATATACAGAGTGTTTTTTTCCAGGTATAGAAGTTTAAGTTGGCATTACTTTCCAAGATGGCGACCGATTTAACAGCTGTCAAGTGATTTATTCTCAGTTTGGTTTGGCAATTCATCAAGAATAGACTCACGTCTGAACAACGCTTTCAAATTGTGCAATTTTATTTCGAAAATAATGGTCGATTTTCATAAGCGAATTTTGTTTAGCGATGAAGCGCACTTCTGGTTGAATGCCTACGTCAACAAACAAACTGCCGCATTTGGAGTGAAGCTAATCCACAAGTGTATGTCGAAACACCGTTATATCCAGAAAAACTGACTGTTTGGTGCGCTTTATGGGCTGGGGAAATCCTTCTTCAAAAACGATGGCCATAACGTTACAGTCAATGGTGATCGGTATAGAGCCATGATTACTAACTTTTTCTTTCCTGAATTGAACAATCATGATGTCCAGGAGCTGTGGTTCCAACAAGACGGCACAACATGTCACACAGATCGTGCAAAAATCAATTTATTGAAAGACACGTTTGGTGACCGCCTAATTTCACGTTTTGGACCTGTGAATTGGCCTCCAAGATCTAGTGATTTAACACCGCTAGACTATTTTTTGTGGGGCTATGTAAAATAATTGGTCTATGCGGATAAGCCACAAACGCTTGACCATTTGGAAGACAACATTCTCCGTGTTATTGACGATATACGGCCACAAATGTTGGAAAAAGTCATCGAAAATTGGACGTCCAGATTGACTACATCCGAGCCAGCCGTGGAAGTCCTATGCCGGAAATCATATTTAAAATGTAATGTCACAAGATTATCTTTCGAATAAAAAAAATCATGTCAATCGAATAATACATCGTTGTTTTATTGCAATTTAAATTTCTATACCTCTAAAAAACACCATATATATAGTATAATAAAATAATAATGAAGAATAACTAGAAGAATATAAGAAGGCTATGTAAAGTTTTAAATTGATTTCCGGTCAAAATAGTGTAAATACAAATTGAAATTTAAACAATGTATAATTTTATAACTAGGTAGTCACATATAGGAATAAAAAGAGTTCCTGTAAATGGAATTCTATGTAGATAATATCGAATAGCAAAACATTCGTATAAATTTAAATAGTTATTATATCATTCAAAAGAGAATTGCTCTATATGAATTAATCTATTGTTCTAAGAAAGCAATAAAAATTAAATCCATTCTAATGCATTACACAACTAAGAATGGATTTATAGACAGCTAGTTAAATGACAATTTATATTTATGAAACATCACAATCCTTCCCAAATTTATTTTTCAAGTGGGTTTCTAATCTGAAAATTACTTCTGATGTAATTTTAAAAAAAATAATTTCTTAAGTTGCTTATTTGAATCTTTAAAATGTATTACTTATTGAAAATTTGGCAATATTTGATCTTTTAAACATATTTTTTTTAACTTTCTTTGTAGAAAAAAATGCCATTTTCACCGGATTAAATACTTAAACATGTAAATTAAAAAAGAAAATAAATCAAAAATAAGATTTAAATTCAATCGCCAGTTTCTATAAAAAAAAGGTTTATATTATAATATAACGTCCTCTTTATAAAATGTGGCTCTGAAATTTTATTCGTATGCCATTGCTGTTCTTTTTAAAATTATTAATTGTGTTCAAATAATTTTACTTTCATAAACAAATGGAAGCATCCAAATTAACATTTCAGAACAATCCCGAACGTATATTTCATGTATTATTCTTCATAAACTTTCCAAACAACAGAAATGTACGAAAGGCAATTTATTCAGGGTTTAGTAATTGTCAGAATAGTTAAGAAATAATAGTTATCAAGAGTAAGTTTTACGAATAAGTGACTTACAAGCTTTATGTTGCATGGTAATTGTTTTTAAATCATTATTCTATTATATGGCTGTTCATTTCTGAAGCTGGGGAATTAAAGTGAATTGCATTACGAAAACAAATGAACAGTCTAAAAATATAGATTTCCATATTTTATTTTGAACCAATAAAATGAATTTAGATAATTCACTTCACGTGTAAAGTCACGTGTATTTGGAATGTCGGTATGTATTTGGAACGTGTATCGTCAGTTCACGTGTATTTGGAATGATATACCGAAATTACTTCACAAAGGCTTTCTAAAAATGAGCGAAAGAGTTGTAAAATAAATAAACACACATAGATATAACACACACACACACACACACATATATATATATATATATATATATATATATATATATATATATATATATATTGAAAAAGTAGTTACATTATAATAATTCTAAATATTATATTAATTATTTTTGGAAAGCAAGTCAGTTTTATATATTTTATCCACATTAACTTAATTTAATACACACAAATAGTAGCAACAATGAAGCAAATTTTCTTGATATACATATCAAATTAAAAGAAAATGTAATAGTTTCTAATATTTATGACAAAAAAGAAGATTTTAATTTCAATATTATAAAAGTTCCTTTTTGGGAGAATAATGCACATTTTTCTATATTTAGAAAGGTTTAAAATTCTGGTGTCAAAAAAGAATCAGAAATAATACATAACTATAAACATTTTACTGAATATTGCTTAAATCAGAAATACCCAAATAATTTTATTAATAGTTAGTTTTATTAATTCTTAGATTTATAATAGTGTATTACTATAAATTTACATATTTCCTAGTTATAGTTACCTACATTTTCTTATATTAGATAAAATAACTTGTTATTTAATTCTTTATATTCTAGTGTCTCTAAAGTTATAGTAATTTTTAACTCTCTTATTAATTTTTATTTCTATTCTCTTTATATTTTTGTTAAGAGCTACATTTCAACCATTCACATGCTTTGATCTTAGGGTCCAGAATCTGGCAATAACTTTTTTGTTGCACTCCGATTTAGCGCGGGTTCTGCACATTTTTGCGTAATTTTCAGGTAAGTTACCTCTTGTAATAGAGTTGTGACGAATCTTTACGGCATCTTTTTTTCCACTTATATTCTTAGGCGTCTTTGGGGATTGTAAATTCGCGTATATTTCCAATCACCTCTAAAAGAAGGAAATGGGATATGTAAAGTAAATAAGGTATTTAAAGAGAGCGTTGTAAGTTAGCGTAGGAGAAGGCGATTGAGCCAGCAGAAGTAGTGACGAGATTTGCAGGATTCAATTGGATTAAGATATTGGAGTATTGATGTTATCATTCAGCGAAGGAGCCTTAGGAGGATTCATCTACCTAAAGAGATGATAAGTACCACCCGGTGATATATTCTAGCTTGATTTAGCTGACCACAAGCGTTAGTTTAATAAAATTAAGTTTAATTAATAATTCAAATTGCGTGTATTTCTCAGGCCTCCTATTCCGGTAAACGCTTTTGATATTGAGCATAGTTATTGATTAATTTCATATTTCGCAATTTAATTTAATATTAAGCTAAATCCCTTTTTGACGTAGACATATAGTCTAATATTTGTCATTAGAAGTTTGATATTTTGAACTAAGTGAATAAATATAATTTATTATTATATAAATGTCGTCTGGCCATTTTTTGCTTCAAGTTAATCTTAGTGTCCAGGGTGGAACCCACGGGTGTTCTCACAGATTTAGATATAACTATCCATTAATTTCAAAAGGTTTTTGCTCAGTATTATTTACATATAGGAGGATGGTTGGCTGACCAAAAAACATGTTCAAAACCACTTTTATATAAATTATTTTATATATTAACTGTCCTAAGTCAGCAATGTTTATAATACTGCGGCAACAATTTTATAATTTTTAATCTCGATTACTCATATGTCATTCATTGTGTGATTATCCTACTGTCTATGTGTTTTTCGAATGTGATTGATGGATGTTGTCTGATTGATGGATTTATCTCATGTTTGTGTAGAGAAATAGACTATATATATATATATATATATATATATATATATATATATATAGATAGATAGATAGATAGATATAGATATATATATATATATATATATATATATATATATATATATATATATATATATATATATATATATATATAGATAGATAGATAGATAGATAGATAGATAGATATAGATATAGGTATAGATATAGATATATATATATATATATGTATATATATATATATATATATATATATATATATAGATAGATAGATATAGATATAGATATAGATATAGATATATAGATATAATATATAGATATAGATATATAGATATAGATATATATATGTATATATATGTATATGCATATGTATATATATATATATATATATATATATATATAACCACATATTTTTCTGCAGCAGCACAATGAAGGTCATTGAAATTTTAGGCATGATGCAATCCCTCTTTCTCGAACGATTGAAATTTAATGACCTTCACAAGTTTATCTAGGGGGGATGAAAACTCCCGCGAGGAGTTGAGCATGGGTATATAGTCTGATCTGATTGTTTGGAAAATTATTAAAATAATATTTTTCTACTTCCTACTATCATTATCTAATTAATTATTAAATATATGTATTAGTGATATATTTGTTTTATTGGTTTATGAAAAAATATAAAATTATGCGTTTTAAAATGAAAATTTTGTATGTTTAGTTTAAATTAATGTTAGTCTCATTTGTATACAGTAAATTTAAAAATTTTATTTGTATGATACAAAAAACATCTTGCACTTTATAAATATGTATCCTAATGACTTAAATTTATTTTCATTATTCAATACACGTGTTAAAATTTCGCGTGTTCTCTGCACCTCCCCAGTAACGACGGTAGAAGAAACATGGACGAATGACCGCGGATTAAAATACCGATTAGGAAAGCATCGCGGATTTTATTATTGTACTTGATAGTTAATGCTGACATATATGGCTATTAAATCTAATGATCGGGAATTAGTCATGTTTATTAGCTAGGCCATATGTTTGGAAGAAATAAATGAGTGATTAGTTTGATACTTGAAGATGAAATGAAAAATATGAGTTATGAGTGTTTAATATAATTTAATTATCCTTACACACACACACATATATATATACACATATATATATATATATATACATATATATATATATATATATATATATATATATATATATATATATATATATATATATAATTTGTGTGTATCTGTGGTCTGTGTGCAAATGGAGGAAAAGGGTTAAACATTTTTTTTTATATAAGGCAAATTACTTCCTGACGGTGATTATCTAATGAATTGATATAACTTTTTAGGTTATTCATTTTTTTTTGTTTTTTTTAAGAACAGAAAAAAAAATACATCACATATTTCTTTCATTGCTCCACCATCTTTTTTAGCCCTTACTTTTATAAGTTTTCATACGATTTAATTTTAATTTGATATTCATAGTATGCATTCATTGACTAATATTTGGATTAAATATAGAATAAGTCATACTTATGTTGTTTTTGTTACTAATGCCACATGATCGACAAAAGCCATATCAAGGTCCACGAAATTCATTATGGTAAAGGACTAATTGATGCATGTCGTTAGCCGTAGCTTTGAGCACCATACATGTGACAGAACGACTTAGCTATATTTCACCCCAATTTTGAGGGAGAACACTCTGGCTGTGTTCTGGGGCCACCCATCTCTCTTCCCCTTCCACTAAAAAATAAACACACAGATATAAGCCGAGAGGACTTGCGGCTTGACGGCTATTTAAAGTACCCCCATGCCACGCAAGCACTATACGTTTACAAACATCCATGTCTCCACCGGGATTCGAATCCAGTCCCAATGGCATATCAGTCAGCGTCACCAGCTACTATACCGGATGGGCGACTGTCATACTTATATAAGATTATATTCTTTATAAAATCTTCGAGATATTTCAGTAATGTAATAATCATCCACAAAAATACTGAAAGTGAATAAAATAATGGAATGATGTAAGATTAATTTTTAAGTTACTGTCGATAAAAACTTAAGTTTAATGAAAAAGTCCTTAAAGATCCTATTGCGTGGTTTGTATTTCTAAGAAAAGTATATTTCCATTGAATATAAAACTGTCTTCACAAATAAGAAAGAAACTGTTAATGTAGTAAAATAAGGTCTAGAGCCATAATGGCACGGGGTATTTTTGAAGAATAAAGCAATTGTGTTATTCAATTTCATTCTATATATCTTTTTAAAATGAGTTGACATTATTTATTTATTCTTACCTTTTTTTTTCATGAAAATATAGCCTTTTCTGAAATTGTTTTTCATTACCTTCTCAAAAGTACTTGAATTTATATTACTTTTTAGAATATAAGTATGAGTATTCAAAATTGAGAAATGTTAATATTTGTATTTTTGATTTATTACAATTGGTTCAATTTGATTGATTAATTGATTGGTTACATTGTTTCATAATAAGGTACGTTGACTTTTTTTATTAGCATTTATAAGATACATCTGGTTGATTGTTTATTTCTGCATGCTAGATTCTATTACGCTATATATTTATAAGTGTACAATATTAAACTCTAGAGCACTTGTGTGAAATTAGCAAGAACGAAACAAAATAAAGTATAAATTTTTTAACTATATTTCCCTTATTGCAGTTTTCTTAAACTTCCATACTCATATGTTCTACATTGAGAAAATATTTTGAAATAATTAAATATTGAGTTACTAAAAACAATAAAAATATATTCATATTACAGATATTCATTAAATATTATTGTTTATACTGTAAATACTCCATCGCCTTTCCATCTTTCCTACTCGCTCCAAAACTATTTTCTATCTTTAAAAGAGTGAGTGAATCTCTTTCCTTATACTCAATCACTATTATATGACAACAAGTGTAAGCGTGTGTTTATTTTAAAATGTTTTAATTTTCCCTTGTTATCTTTTAAACATTTTTTGTGGTTAATTGAACGTTTCCAATAAATGTATGTTGTTCATTCAGGAGTGTTTTCTTCGAGTATGAGTTTAATTTTGTCTTTCTATACAGGTAATTTTACAGAGTTTGACCATTGAACTTCCTCTCAAGGGATACAGTTGAAATCTAAAATATACTACTTTGCTATTTTTTTTGTTGTTGTATATTAAAAGATTTATCAATGCTCAAAATTTTGGAGCTTTTCACCACAAACTTTCGACCAAAAGTTGAAAGTCTTTAGAAGTATTTTTTTACATTTAAGTATTAATTTACTGCACAAGAATTCACACACAATACAAATTGTGATTAATAGAAAATACATTTATATAAAAAATATAAATTATGGCACAAAACGCTGCTTGTAGTTTCATATTGTTTTGGTCCACAGATGTACTTCATTCGCTTGAATACAAATCCATTTGAGAGATTATTAATTCTGATATTATATAAGACTTATATTTTACTTATTTTAACTTGCTTATTACTTTTTATGAACTAAATTAACTTAAGGAAGGATGATAAATCTTACTTCAGTAAATATATATGATATTTAATGCAGAACTAGTTATGTAGCATCAATTTTTCATTGTCCATATTTAATATTTTTTTTCTTTTTCATATTTATTTAATTTTAAGAAAACAGGGACATCGTATACTTTGAAAAAATCGATTTTTCAATTTTAGTTCTAAAAATTAGTGCTTATATTTCTGAATCTAAAAATGTACAATACTTATATGTTTGTTGATAAAATAGCCCTAAAATATGGAAAATAAAAATGTAAACAAATGACCACGCCCTTTTTGACACACCCTTTTAAACTTTAAATATGTAGTTTCCCCTGTGTTTGATCTATATAAACATTCTATATAGTGAACAAAATATCTTTTAGTATTTAATGTCTATCTTTTTAAAAAATAATTTTATAGGTGCAAAAAAATTAAGATATTCATAATTTTAAGGTTTTATGATTATTTTTAAAAAATTACGCAATTAATTCGTTAAAAAACTGGTTCATTATCTTTGATACGTTGCTGTATATATATGTGTAAATTGTTTTGTATATTCAAAGAATATTTTTGTCAGAAATACATGAAAATATGTATTACAAGATCTCGAAAATCATGTTCATGCTAACTAAAACAAAGGGAAAAAAACATATGAATTTAAAATTACTTTTGTAACTCTAGAAAATGATTAAGGATTATTATTAGTCAAATAAAAATAGGCATGAAAATAGTAATCTAGTGTATAATATGTGAAAATATTGTTTTTTTTTAGTTTTTTCCCTTTTCTCAAAAGCATATATTTTTGCATTTAGGTACATTTAAAAAAAAAAAAAACTATTGCACTATATGATTCCAGATTTTTTATACTTCTATACAAGATGCCTATGCATATAGTGAACCTATTTTTTTTCTATTAAGATAGTGTCTAATTTTTTAAAAATAGGTTTATGCATAAAAAACATAAAAATAAAAAAAATCAAATTTCAAAGTTTCATAATTTTTTTAAAGTAACTATACTAACATTTTACTAAAAAATGGGTTCACTGTATGTTATGTATTGTTTTATATATGTGTAAAAATATTTTGCATAAAAAAAGAATACTTTTTAAAAAATGGTACCTAAACGCAAGTATATATTACGAGTTCTCAAAAATTATGTATTACTTTAATTAAGTAGTAAAAAAAAAAACTTTTGGAGTAAAAAGTTATTTTTGTAGTTCTACAGAATAATTAAATTATCTTTATTAAGAACGTAAAAAATCTAAGCTCTATTGGAAATTGCTAATGATATATGTCTCATAAACAAAGGGTCTTAATTTTGGCATTTTACTCTTTCGAGCATATCCTGGTTCCCTTAAACACCAAGAGCACGTCAAAAGGCTTTTCTTTTTAATTTCTTATACAAATTTCATTTATTTCTTGAAATGCAAAAAATATCTTTTATTGATGCTCCAATTATCTTGTAAAGTAATAATATTTATAAGATTATTCAAAAATGTATTTATTCTTATAATTCTTTTTTTTTTTTATTTGTATTTCTGATCATATATGCAGTTATATCTTCAAAAATGCTACACTCTTCAATACAGAAAAAATAAAATATTTCAAAGTCAGCATTGAGAACTTTTTGTAAAAATCAGATTCTATTCATCCAGCGATCGACTAATCTTTTCGGTGAGGCATACTAACGCTAATTGCCCCGAATTTAATAAATCGTATTTCTATTTCCAGAGACACCAAATAAGCATTCTTTAGTCTGTGTTTTCGATTGGAAAGTAATACATGGATGGTACATTATGCTATATAACTAGTTATGCATTAAATATCATATATATTTACTGAAGTAAGATTTATCATCCTTCCCTAAGTAAATTAGTTCATAAAAAGTAATAAGTAAGTTAAAGTAAGTAAAATATAACTGTTACAAAAGATCAGGATTAATAATGTTTCAAATGGCTTTGTATTCAAACCAATGAAATATATATTTGGTAAAAACAATATGAAACTTCAGTGTTTTTTTCAATAACGTATATTTTTTGTATAAATGTATTTTCCATTAATCACAATCTATAATGCGTGTGCATTCTTGTGCAGTAAATTAATAATATGTAGCATTTTTAATATTTTTGAATTGCTGTACATTATTTAAAATCATTAAGTATAAAAATAAATAGATATTTTGTACTAAATATTTTGAAAACAAAGTATTAGTATTCTACAAGAGGCATTGATATTTCGCATTGATTGATTAAACATGAAATTGGCTTATATTTTGGGAAAGATATATCGGAAACTGTATCCGAAATAATGAAAGACACACCGAATGTGTAAGGATACTTGCTACAAGTTCATTGGTTTTCAAGTCTATGATGGATCTATTTCACTTTTTTGGAGAAATTGTAAGAAGATAAATGCACCTCATTTTTTAAGCTCTTATTGGAGTGCCAGTGAATTGAATATAATAATACGCTAGTTCATGTATCATATCCGTTATTTGACGGTGTGGTGAAATTACAAACCATTTTCAATACTTTAACAAGATGCTAATAATTTTCATTGGATATATAAAAACAATACGACCTTCACACATAACGTTTTGCAAAATGAAATATCATTAACATTTATTTACATTAATATAATGTTTCCTGTCACTGTATGCAATCATAAATATTCAAAACAATTACAATCGAAACAATGTAAAAATATAAATAATATGGGGGGGGGAATTTGCAGTTAAAACAACCTGTTAGTTAGGGTTGCTTTGAAAAAATAATTTCTGGTGTTTTAAAATATGTGATTTATATTTAAATGCTAGATGTAATCAATCATTATATTTGTTACGTCATCAGCGCACTGTAGCGCCATCTGTAAAAGTTTTGTAAAAGTAGAATTGTCTAGCTGTACCCCAACAAAAGCGGGTGCACGAATAAAGTAGGCTTAGCGTTGCGAAAAGACTGATTTTTATTCTTTAACCAGTTTTACAGTCCACACAAATATTGACGAAACATTGGTCCTACGAAGCCACAGAAAATGGATAAAAAATCGAAAAATAAAAAATAACTCCAACGTAACTATGAAGAGAAATTGAATCGTTTAAAAGATTCAATCAAAGGAACTTTAACTAGGTTAGACTTTACCTCGGAGAAGACAGTGTCAAAGGATACTAGTGTCACTGAAATCGAAATTAAACTCAAAAAAATGAGCAATTACAGATAAATCTAGATAAAATAGCTAGGATTATTTGAAATCCCGAAATTGAAATCATTCAGCAATTGAAGATATTCAACGGATCGAGACAACTAGGTCTCAAACTTTTAATGTACTTTGAAAAATTCTGAAAATGTAAACATTAATTTAAATGACAATGGTAAAAATAGTATCCGCTTACCTCAAATTCCATTGCCAGAATTTTCTGGTGTAATAGCAGAATTTTCTAATTTTAAAAATCAATTTATTAATTTAATAAGTAATAATGAGCAATTGAATGATTCGCAAAAACTATACTATCTTCGAGCATCTCTAAAAGGAGAAGCAAAGCTCTTAGAGTCGCCTAGCGATAGTTTGTTGATAGATTCACATGTCCTTGAGATAATTAATTATGAAAAAATTTATAGCGAATCAGCCAAAGAACTGCGCGCTTTAATGGATTGTATCAATAGAAACATTAGAGCACTTAAAGTTTTGAAATATGAGCAGAATGATCTATCAGATATAATTTTAATAAATATAATTCTTCAAAAAAATTGACAAAGAATCTAGAAAACAATTCGAACTTTCGTTGAAAACAGCAGAAGTTCCAACATTTGATTCTATTATGAAATTTTTTAGAAAAGAGAAATGTGTGTTAGAAAACATTACTCGCATTCCTAGTACTATGATCCATAAAAATACTGCAATGTCAACTAAAAGCCAAATCGCTGGTAGTTAATAGTAAAAAAATAACTGTTAAACCTTGTATTCTATGTCGAAATTCTCATCCTCTTTATAAATGTATTGCATTTCAAAATATGTCTGTGGAGTGCAGAAAAAACTTTGTTAGCAATAACAAACTTTGTATAAATTGCCTCAGTTTTCATTATGGTGCCTGCATGTCTAAATACAAATGCACAGTTAGTGGTTCCAAATGATTACATAATTCATTGCTTCACGATTCTGCTGAGCTTTGCTCTGCAGTTAAAAATCAAACTGTAGGAGAAAGGGGGATAGAGACCACGAATACTACTCGGTTTGAAGGTCAGCCAGAAGTGGCGGTTTTGACTTATGGAAATAAATGTGTTTTATTGAATACATTCATGATTTTCGTTAAAAGTGCTGATGGATATAGAATTAAGTTAAGAGGATTATTAGATAATGCGTCTACGATATGCGTTATGAGAGAAGACATAGCAAGGAAGTTGGGATTTAAATTTAAGTCTGCAAACCAATCTATAACAGGCATTAACGGAATTACGCAATCATCGAAATATTCAGCTAATATTGAAGTTTCAAATCGGGATTATACTTTTGCTCGCAATGTACAATTTTCACTTTTACCGAAAATTATCGATGCGGTATCGAAATTAAATATATCGGATTTAAATATTCCAGCTTCAATTGAGCTGGCTGATTATAATTTCCATATGCCAGGTCAAATAGATATATTGATAGGAAGTGAACTATTTTTTTTGAAATTTTAAATCCAGAACAATATTATTTGCAGGAGGGAAATGTAATTTTACAAAATACAAAATTTGGCTACTTAGTCACAGGTACCCTTCTCAGTCACAACAACAAGCCAATTGTTGTTTAATAAGTGAACCAAGCTTAGATATAAGAGTAAAGAAATTCTTTGAACTGGAATCACTTCAGATGATTCTAAGGAAATAACAAAAAGTGAAGAGGAAATTTATTGTGAGGAACATTTTGTTAGTACCTATAAAAGAGATAAAACGGGAAGATTTATAGTTCGGTTACCCATAAAGGAAAATGCAGAAACATTATTAGATATTCCAAAGAGAATGCGATCAAACGACTAAATGGTATTTGGGAAAAAATTAAACAAAAACAATACAATGGGAACTTTGTATAAAGAATTTATGAATGAATATGAACTTTTAGGCCATATGGAGGAGATTAAAAATGAAACATTAGATAATATTAACTATTACATTCCTCATCATTCTGTATACAAACCAGAGAAGACATCCACTCCATTGAGAGTTGTCTTCGATGCAAGTGCAAAAACAACAAGTGGTTTTTCTCTAAACTCCATTTTACTAAACGGAGGAATTATACAACAAGATCTCTTTTCCATAGTCAGTAGATTTAGAAACACGAGTACGCGTTTAGTGCAGATATTAAAAAAATGTACAGGCAGATACTTGTTGATCCTAATCAAAGGGATTTACAACGAATTATGTGGAAGACTAGTGCAGATGCTCCAGTCAAGACTTACAAGCTAGCTACCGTAACTTATGGGACAGTTTCTGCACCATTTTTAGCTACCAGGACCTTAAGGGCCTTAGCAGATGAAGAAAAAAGCGGAATTTCCTGACGCAGCAGATGTGATTTGTAATGATAGTTATATGGATGATATTCTTTCTGGAGAGTCTACATTAGAGGGTGCTAAAAACTCCAAACCAGATTATCTCAACTATTACAGAGAGGGGGTTTTGAGCTACACAAATGGGTGTCAAATAGCCCAGAACTGTTGAAAGATTTATCTGCATCTTCCTATGTGTTTGATAAGGAATTTCAGGATGCTCCAGTGAAAACATTAGGTATGCTATGGGATCCAAAGGTGGATTGTCTCACATACAAAGTAAAGATTAGTGACAAAGTCAACTTCTCAAAAAGAGACGTGCTTTCAGAAATTGCAAGGCTATATGACCCTTTGGGCCTGATAGGACCCATTGTTACGAAGGCTAAGATATTCATCCAAGAACTTTGGAAAATAAAATTAGATTGGAGTGAACAGCTACCACCAGATGCAATGGAAGAGTGGATGAACTTCTACCAAAAATTAGCGAAAGTAAATAACTTCAAAATCCCAAGGTGCATTCTACTTCCTTCAACAATACGGATTGAAATACATGGCTTTTCCGATGCATCAGAATGTGCCTATGCTGCTGTTGTCTACATAAAATGTTTCAACGAATCTGGACAATCTCAAACTAGATTATTATGCAGCAAGTCCAGAGTGGCTCCCCTTGAAAAAAGGTAAAGGTGTTTCAAAAAAGTTAAAAAATCATTTTCTTAGATGAGAATTCTTTACTCAGAGTTGGTGAAAGGCTTTTAATGCTGACCATTTGAAGCAAAACATCAAGTAATTATACATAGTAAACATAAATCTACTAAAAACTTCTTATGCATATGCTCAAAAGTAATTTAGTAAATTTATGTTTACTATGTATAATTATTTGATGTTTTGCTTCAAATGGTAAATCAGCATTACAAAGCCTTTCACCAACTCTGAGTAAAGAATTCTCATCTAAGAAAGGATCTAAAGCCTTTAACTTACTTGCTTTTGAAACACCTTTACCTTTTTTCAAGGCATCGATTTCTGCTTAAACTCACTTAATTGTGCTATTTTAGCTAAAAAATTCCGTACTCCTCTTTACTTCATCTGCAGTTAGATATTTCTCCTTATTACAAGATAGCTTTGATGTTATTAATGAACCTAAAAATAAAGCTAAAAATTCGAATTAATTTTATGAAATTATTTGTAACATTAAGAGTTCATCATAAAAATTTGAAGAACACTCAGTCATTGAAAGAGTAACAGCACATTTTAGTTCATCTCTGTAGGAAGGATCAAGAAAAAGTTGATTGTCCTCGTATTCATCAGTTTGTAAATCTGGACCCGAGAACCACATTTCGGTCTTTAAAAGTTCATCCACATTGCAGCCTCTAGAAATTAAGTCGGCAGGATTGTTCTTGAGCTAACATATTGGTGCTCAGGGTTTAGTACATCAAATTAGAATGCAGTTTTGGCCCATTAATGGCAAGGGTATTGTACGAAAAACAGTTCATGATTGCATTGCATGCTTTAGACAGAAGCCTACTGGGGTAGATCAACTAATGGGAAATTTACCATCAGAGAGAGTAATCCAAGTGCACCGTTTTTACACTCTGGGGTGGATTTTTGCGGACCTTTTCAAATAAAATTTAAAAAATCAGAGAAAGGGGATATTTTCAAAGGTTTATATTGCGATTTTTGTATGCTTGGCTACAAAGGCTATTCATTTAGAGGCAGTGACTGATTTAACAACTGAGGCATTTATTGCAGCTTTGAAGAAGCTATGTGCCCGTAGAGGCCGCATTTCTACATTAATGTCCGATAACGAATAAGCTGCAGAATTAAATCGTTTCATAAAATTAATTTGTAACAAAAACGAGACATTAGCAAATTAGTTTGCATCAGAAGCTATCCAGTGGAAATTTATCCCACCTCGTTCTCCTAATTTCGGGGGTTTGTGGGAGGCAGGGGTAAAATCATTCAAACACCATCTCTATAGAACTTTAGTTAATAGTAAAATAACTTTCGAAGAATTCGAGACAGTAATAATTCAAATTGAAGGTATACTTAATTCACGTCCATTAGTACCATTGTCAGATAATATCAATGAATATGAAGTTTTAACTCCTGGACACTTTATAATTGGTCGACCTATCAGTGCAATACCTGAGCCCGCAATTTTAGATATTTCAGATAATAGACTATCTAGGTGGCAGTATACAACAAAGTGTGTACAAACTATTTGGAAACGCTGGAAAAATGATTATCTTAATCATTTACAGCAGAGAAACAAGTGGCAGTTCGAGAAAAAATAATGTTGCCGTAGGGTGTTTAGTGCTTTTAAAGGAAAATGATTTGCCTCCCTGCAAATGGACAATGGCAAGAATCTTGAGGTTATTTATGGAACTGACGGTAAGGTCAGAGTCGTTAAACTAAAAACTGCCACGGGGTTCTCACACGTTCTATCTCAAAAATATGTATCTTACCAATAGAAAATAATAATATAAATTAAATTGTAATGTGAAGTATATTATATTCTTAGAATATTGTATTTTTCTATTTTTTTGAATATTGTATTTTTTTTCTTATTTTAGAATGTTGAATTTATTTGTATTTAATTCATTTAGGCATTTGTAAACTGTATATAGCAAATTGCATTTTTAAATATATTTTTTGAAATATTGTATATTTCAACGCCGGGCGGAATGTTACGTCATCAGCGCACTGTAGCGCCATCTGTAAAAGTTTTGTAAAAGTAGACATTGTCTAGCTGTACCCCAAAAAAAGCGGGTGCACGAATAAAGTAGGCTTAGCGTTGCGAAAAAGACTGATTTTTATTCTTTAACCAGTTTTACAGTCCACACAAATATTGACGAAACAATATTGAAAAATGTATTCCTAGCGCTTTCGGAGAAGTATTATAATTCCATAAATAAAAAAATTGAAATACATGGCATAAGGTTTCTAAATGCACATGATGTAAGTATAGTTATTAATCCGGATTGATTCAATGTTAACATCGCACTGTTCAGGTACACGAGGGCATTTGGCGACGGACCACGTAGTTTTGAACCATGGTCAAATGACGTGGACGACACCTGAGCTATTCAATGTTAACGTCGCACTGTTCAGCTACACGAGGGCATTTGGCGACAGACCACGTAGTTTTGAACCATGGTCAAATGACGTGGACGACACCTGAGCTATTCAATGTTAACGTCGCACTGTTCAGCTACACGAGGGCATTTGGATACGGACCATGTAATTTTGAACCATGGTCAAGTGACGTGGACGACACCTGAGCTGGCATTCCTCTCTCCTAACTACCACACCAACGCGAGGACGTTTCAGCTCTCGATAGATTTAACGTGCATCGCTGCCCTATGCGGTGGATCTTCAGTGGTACTGGGCTCGAACTCGTGAAAAGCCAAGCCACAATCCGATACCTATACCACTCGGCTACTACGGACACGTTATTAAACCGGAAAGATAATGACAATATGTGTTTTTGTAAAGAAAATCAGTACTGTAGTGAAACACAAGGTTAAATTACATCTCTGAATATTTTAGAAAATAATCTGCCTTTATTTCACGAAAATAACCAATAAACCTTGTAACATAGAAATATTTTTTTTTCAAATTAAACATTTCAAAAAAAATATTTTAAATATAAATATTAAAAGTGGCCTTAAAAAATTCCAAAAATGTTTTAAATCATTGTGCTTAAATTATTATACTAAACATTACCATTATAAATGCTTTTGCTTTTTACACAAACACGAGTTTATTACCAATCTACAGTTGTGGTACTTCAGGAAATGAACTAATACTTCAGTAAGATTATTTTCATAAAATATCAATCGATTCAATATGTTTATCCACATTACACTTTATAACATACTCTTCGCAGAATGCCTTATAAGAAGAAACATTATCTTACGATAGGGACCGCATAAAAAAATCGCACAAAAAATATTCAAAAATTTTATAAATTCTTACATATAACAAACTAATTCGTGGAAATACTACAAAACTTTTTTATGCTGTGGATAGGGACAGCATTAAAAAAGTCGCATTTATAAAATATGTCAATTATTTACGAATCTTATGTAAGAGAACTTCCATAACAAAATAAATAATTAAATATTACGAATGAAAATTTTTTAAAAACATATAGTTTCTCATTGTGTATAGGGATAAGTCTTTAAAATCCCCATACATAATTCATCGTTACTCATTGTAATCCAAAGTCCTGCACTGAATAAGTCAGTATTTATCAAACTGTGGGGTGCGCCCCCCTGGGGGGTGCGATAACCTTACAAGGGTGGCATGAGCATATTGCAAATAAAGAATTAAAAAAATAATTAATTTACTGGAATGAATAAAAACAAAATACTTTCAAACATAATAAAAAATGCTTTTTTACTCTAATATAATTTATAGGCACGCACACGCGATATTAAGTCATCAAAAATAAAAACTTCTTCAATACTTAATTACTTATATTTGATCCTATAACCAAATAAACGTTTATTATATATGCTGAAATCCCATGACTAGGGACTAGGACTTTACGCTTTCTTTTTAAATCTAACATACTACTCTTTCAGAGAAAAAAAAAACAGATCCCAGACCCAGAATCGAAAAAATTTAAGAACATAAAAAATTAATCACTGTCATTAGTTTTGAAATACGGCACATTATAGCTGTAATCTGTTTGACGTTATAAGTTATTTGTATCGTTAGTTATGACCCCTCTCTTATGTGTTTGTTTCTCATTTAGGGAAGTTGTAAGTAATGTATTTCTCTGTTGCACTTTTTTCCATGCAAAATGTTTTTATGATATTTGAAAAACTACGGAGAGCACACACTTTGAAGGATTACATGCCAAGACCTATTTTTATGAGTATTCTCAAACATATAAAGCTTAACGAAAAAGGTTTAACACAATTTTTTAGCAGTGACATACATGTTATCATAATGAATACACTTTTTACCGGAAGTGGTCGCGCGGGACACACATATTACAAAATCATTTATTCTGGCAAAACTGTTTATTTGTTACCAAAGAAAAATTGAAAAGTCCTTGAAAGCAGGTAAGTAAACTTTCTCTTAATTAAATTATTCACTGGAATCACGATTTATATCGTGTACAATAAAATTATTATAAAAAAAAAGATAGGGGTGACTCAATAAACCCGCTCGACCATATCGAGTGCACACCTGCTCCCGGGTTAAAACATGTTTAAGTCTTTTCACTTTAAATATTAAAAATAATACAATTATTCATCATCGGAATTTTATATTATTCTTCACTATTTAACATCAATTCTAAATTCTAATTCTGTGAGGCTTAAAATTAGATTTCGCTCAAAACTAATTATAATTTGAGCAACCGTTTAAAAAAATCATTTACAATTTTTGTAAACATTGTTGTTCAGTCCGTAATTGTATCTATTTTTTGTCGCGAATGCCATCCGCCGACTGAGCACCTCCACCAATGTTTTGATGTAGCCCTCCGCTTCAGTTGTTGTTGTTGTAGCTTCCATCGTAGAACAGCATGCGAATAGCACCATCTCGTAATAAACCTAATTTACAGTCCAAAGATCGCAATGCTTTAGTTAAAACACGAACCAGCATTTGACAACGAACATTTGTAAAACAACACTACATTTTTGGTCCGTCGAGCCGGAGAAAAAAATGGATAAGCTTAATAATTCGAAGCGTGCAATCAAAGGCACCATAACTAAGATAGAAACTTTCGTAGAAGAATCAGGGAATCATACTCCGACAAAACTTGATATTAAACTGAAACGTGTCCATGAAATGAACAGAAAGATTGATGAATTAAAGGATCAGTACTATGATATCAATGATATTAGTGAGTCGGAACTACAAGTGATAGAAGCTGACATACAAAGTATGGAGGACAGACCAGAGGAGCTGGAGGTAAGAATTAGAGGTATTCTCAATTCTTTAATTGCTAAATCTTTTGTTAATTCTGTTCATAATCATGAAAATGCAATATCTCAAATTATTCTAAAGTGAAATTTGGAATAAAACTGCCGGAAATACCTTTACCGGTATTTAGAGGTAGATACGACGAATGGCCTAGCTTTAAATCACAATTTGATAACATTATAACTAATAACAATGACTTGAGCGAGTCACAAAAACTTTTTTATTTGAAAGCGTCATTACAAGATGATGCCAAACTACTTGAAGCAGTTGATGATTCCTTTGAATCGCTCATCACAGCATTAAAAACTAGATTTGAAAATAGGCGTCTCCTTACTGAGACTCATATTAATGCTATATTAGAAATAGAAAAGTTAACAAGCGAATCAGCTCGAGATATTAGAACCATGACAGATATTCTGTCAAGAATATCAGAGCTTTAAAACTCGTAGGTTTTGAACGCAATAATTTATCGGATCTTATATTGCTTAATATCATTCTGAAAAAAATAGATCAAGAAACTCGTAAACATTTCGAACAATCCATTGATTCAAATCAAATTCCTGAATTAGATACATTTATAATGTTTTTAGAAAAAAGAAGCCAAACTATAGATAGTGTTAATCGTTCTGCTCCTATTACTCATAAACCAAAACAAGTACCCTTCCATAAGGGTAAAATATTTCTTAATTCGAATGATTCATCAAATTTTTGTGCAATTTGTAAACTGCCTCATTTGATTTATAAGTGCAGCGCTTATCACAATATGAAAGTATCCGATAGATTTACTCAAATAAAACGCCTTAATTTGTGCATCAATTGTTTAAAGGAACATCATAAAATTAAGGTTTGTAAATCGAAAATTTATTGTTCCGTTTGTAAAAAACGTCATCATACATCGTTACATATATTTGAAGCGATTCCTTTACCCCTCTCCACGACATTAGCTAACTAAATAACACCCCCACCGAATATGCAAGGGTCAACAAACCCAGATCACTCTTATACGTTTTCGAACTGTGTGGGAGAAAAGAAAAATATTTTACTCCCGACTGCAATGGTTTACAACAGGAGGGCACAGAGGGTCAGCTTTTCCCCTGCAAAGCGATTTTAGACTCATGATCTCATCTTTCCTTCATTCGACAACGGTTGGCTAATAAACTCTCTCTGAAAAAATAAAAAAAAATAAACGCGTCTATTTCGGGATTAGGTGAAATAACCCTTAGAGTTAACCAAAAATTAAGTACGGTGATTCAAAATAAAATTGGAGACTTTTCAACGCCGTTAGAACTATTAATCGTCCCGTATATTACTACAACATCTATCCATCGCATGGATGCAACTAAAGTAAACATTCCTTCGAACATTGATCTCGCGGATAAAGATTTTGGTATACCAGGAGAAATAGATATGCTTATTGGGTGCGAGCTCTTTTTTGAATTATTAAGACCCAATAAATTTCGATCGCCATGCGAAAAATGGCTGTTTCAAGAGACTGTTTTCGGATACATTGTTGTAGGAGTTTCGATAAATTTGAGGAAAAATCATATTGTGGCTTAGCTATTAATGCGGAAATAAATTCAGATAGTCTTAATCAACAATTGCAAGCATTTTGGGAAATTGAAAAGGTAGATGAATCTTCAATAGAACATAGTTTAGAAAATAGTTTAGAAGAAGAAATTTGTGAAACCCAATATCAAAACACTCATTATCGTACTGAAGAAGGACGCTATGTTGTACAATTACCCCTTAAAAAGATCCATACTGTTTAGGTAGTTCAATGTTCTTGGCTGAAGTTCGTTTGAATCAACATTGGAAAAAACTCTCGAAACATTATGAATTACAAACCCTTTATAAATCGTTCTTACAGGAATATATTGATTTAAACCACATGCAATTAGTAGCTGACCCCCTAGAAACAAATATTGCTTATTTTCTACAACATCATGGAGTGTTTCGCCCGATAGTAAAACTACCAAGCTTAGAGTAGTTTTTAATGCCTTTTCAAAAACAACATCAAGTCTTTCTTTGAATGACATTTTGTATAAAGGCGAGATTTTGCAGCAAGATTTATTTTCAATTCTTTTGAGATTTAGGCAGCACACATTTGTCTTTACAACGGATATTTAAAAAATGTATAGACAGATTTTAATTAACTAAGGTCATCGAAATTTGCAGATGATTTTATGGAAAGACAGTGTTGATGGTCCTGTACAAACTTACAAACTCAACACTGTAACTTACGGGACCACTTGTGCACTCTATCTCGCTACCTGAACCATTCAGCAATTAGCTAGGGATGAATGAGAACATTATCCTTTGGCTGCATCAGTTACAATCAGAGACATTTACATGGATGATATTTTAACAGGTAGTACAGACTTTCAAGAATTTCAAAAACTACAATTAGAATTAATTAGTTTATTTAAAAAAGCGGGTATGAGCCTATATAAGTGGTGTAGCAATACTCCAGAAATATTGAATTCAATACCTAAAGAAGAGCAATCTTGGGATTTCCATTGCCAATCATCAGACCAAAAAACAATTAAAACTCTAGGAATCATTTGGAGTCCACAATTTGAATATTTCTTCTTTAAGACCATTGTGAACTGCCGTGAGTCGTATACAAAAAGAGAAGTTTTATCCATTATTGCACGTTTATTTGACCCCCTCGGATTCTTGGGGACAACTCTAACTCAGGCCAAATTAATATTACAGAAACTTTGGGTTCTCAAATTAGAATGGGATGAACCTCTCTCCAATCCAATAGCAAAAGAATGGAACGACTTCGTGTCTACCCTGCCAATTATTCAAAATATCCATGTCCCTCGACTCGTAACAGGAAAAGGCAGAATTATTATCCATGGATTTGCCGACGCCTCAACAGCAGCATATGGTGCTGTACTATATGCTCAATCGATCTCAGAAAAGGATGTATCTACAAGACTCTTGTGCAGCAAATCCCGTGTTGCACCGGTGAAACCAATCACTATCCCTCGTTTGGAATTGTGCGCTTGTGTGTTATTGTCACAGCTCCTGGAAAAGGTTTTACATTCCTTGACGCTACCTATACAGGAAATAATGCTATGGACTGACTCTAACATTATGTTAGCCTGGATTCAGCCATCCCCTGAGCAGCTTAAAACGTTCATCGGCAATAGAATAAAAATTATTCAGAGACTAACCCAGAACTGCCAATGGAATCATGTATCCTCTAATGAAAACCCGGCTGATCTTATATCACGTGGATTGAATGCTTCGGACATCTCTTCTAAACAACTTTGGTGGCATGGCCTAGACTTTTTAAGGGAAGAACTTGAAGCAAACCCAATTGAGTTTGAATGGATAACTTCTGACAGTGACTACTTAAAGGAACTTAAACCCGCAAATGTGTGCTTTTAACTTCTTGTAAATTCTCTCTTATAGATGATCTTACAAAACGTTCTAATAACTATACTAAATTGTTGCATATTTTGAGTTATATTTTCAGGTTCCTCCACAACTCTAGAAATCCTAGTGTAAAAAGGTCTGGTCAGAAATATCTAATTTTTCCTTGTATGTTGCCTCTTCATCAGGTTGCTCTGGCTTGGTCTGTATTATAAACTGCCAGCAACCATAATGCATTAAGAGTACTTGCATATCATGCTTCCACGTGTTCCAGTTATTTGGAGTCAACACTGATATCTGGTTGTTAAACTCCATACCTGTTACTCGATTTAGCGTACTAGCAACAGAGTTCATAAAAAATAGTTCTAGACTGGAACAGTATTTAAATAGACAAAGTTCATGGCCTGGTTCAACTGCTTAGCCTGTCTCGACACAGTACATGGACTGGGCCCATAACCAAATTTGTTACACTTATTGGTAAACTAATTTAAATTTTGCAAAGCTAGCAGTGAAATTTATGTGTCGAGGAGGCATGAAGACGAAAAACAGTTTCTTAAAATTGGCCTTTAATAATCAATCATAAAGTCACTGTGCTCGTTACTGGAGCGATAAAAAAACAATAAGTTCAAAAATCAACATTACCAGAGACATCCGATTCGAACCGTCTTCTAATATTGTAAAATGAATTTCTAATCTGAAAATGGTGATGCAACCTGCAGTTGCATTGCCAACCAGCCGTTCTCTCCCTCTAAGAGTTAAACCACTCACACACTTCTTATATTTCTGTTTCTCCTTCCCTCTTCGAAAAACTAACATGAGCCGAGTTTAAATACTCGCTCGATTTGCATTGCAGTTGCTGCCAACCACAAATCACGAAACTCAAAAAGATCGGGTTCGAATCGGTGTGCTTACTTTCATTGAGATCATGGAACGGGATTGGGAAAACAACACAAGGAGATCATAAAAAATTGGATCCGACTTTTTAAATGTCTAACAAATTAGATTATAGTCAAGTGAATGAAGCAGAATTATGCCTCATTAAAAATCTTCAAGCATCTGCCTTTCAAGAAGAAATCGAGTTTCTAGCTAAGAGTAGTTGTAATTCAAAAAAAGGTAAACTTTTCTCTTTAAATCCATTCCTCGATGGAAATCAAATTTTGAGGGTTGGAGGACATTTGCAAAACTTAGATTTAACTTATAGTCAGAAACATCCAGCTATACTCCCAGCAGATCATCTTCTCACCAAATTAATTATGATAAATATACACAATAGAAATTTTTATTTAGGCCCTCAAGCTTTGCTTTATTGTACAAGACAAAGATTTTGGCCACTTCGTGGCAGATCAATAGAGAGGAAAATTGTGCACGAATGCGTAGTTTGCTTCAAAAATAAACATATTGTAGCAAACCAACTTATGGGATCTTTACCTCGAGAGAGAGTAAACCATAGTTTTCCTTTCCTGCATACAGGAATTGATTATTGTGGACCTTTTTCATAAGGTATAAACACCAGAGAAAGGGTATTTACCAAAGGATATATGTAGCCATTTTTGTTTGCTTAGCCTCAAAGGCCGTCCATCTCGAAATTGTCTCGGATTTGACCACAGGCGCCTTCCTTGCTACATTGAAGCGTTTTGTGGCTAGACGCGGGAAATGTGCTACTATATCATCAGATAATGCCAAAAACTTTGTTGGAGGTAATCGAGAATTAAAAAGATTACATAATCTCTTAAAATTTCTCGAAGAAAAACTTTTTCTGAAGGGATTTCTTGGAATTTCATGCCACCTAGAGCACCAAATTTTGTTGGACTTTGGGAGGCAGGAGTTAAATCATTCAAATTTTATTTAAAAAGAGCTGTAGGAAACCTAAAGTTGACTTTGGAAGAATTCTTAACCATAATAATACAGATTGAAGGAATTCTGAATTCTAGACCAATGACTCCTTTGTCAGAAGATATTGACGACTTGGAAGTGCTTACTCCAAGCCATTTCTTGATTGGAAAACCCATTACTTCCATTTCTGAACCTAATTTGTTAGACAAGACAGAAAACACACTTTCTCGGTGGCAAAAATTACCAAAAATAATTCAACATATTTGGACAAAATGGTCTCGCGAATATTTAAACAATTTACAGCAACGAAACAAATGGCAATTTCACAAAGATAACGTGAAATTAAATACAATGGTCCTAATAAAGGATGATAACCTTCCTGTAAATAAATGGAGCTTAGGTCGCATTACCAAGTTAGTTCCGGGTACGGATGGGATGGTTCGCGTAGTGGAAATAAAAACTAATAAGGGCAATATTAAACGCAGCATTGGGAAGGTGTGTGTTCTGCCCTTGGACAATTAATATGTAATTTGTGAAATTGTTTCTTCCTTGATTTATGTAAAGCATTATTTGTTTATTATGTTTTATATCTTCTTTGATTTATGTCATTCTGTATTTTGATTGAATGTAATTCAACGGGGGGGGGAGGAAATTCAGTCCGTAATTGTATCTATTTTTTGTCGCGAATGCCATCCGCCGACTGAGCACCTCCACCAATGTTTTGATGTAACCCTCCGCTTCTGTTGTTGTTGTAGCTTCCATCGCGGAACAGCGTGCGAATAGCACCATCTCGTAATAAACCTAATTTACAGTCCAAAGATCGCAACGTTTTAGTTAAAACACGAAACAGCATTTGACAACGAACATTTGTAAGACAACACTACAATTGTCAAGTAGTTAACTTTGCTCTCCTTACAATTCAGCTATTATATCAATAATGAATTATTTTCTTATAAATGAATTCGGGCAAAAAACAGGAACTTCAGCCGGAATAATTTTAATGTATCAGTGCTGCACAGAGTATTTTATAACGAACTAATTAATACTAAATTAAGAACAACTTCAATAAGTATTAATGAATTTCATGGGCTTGTCTTGCAAAACAAAGTTTTTTTATAAGGAATACTTATGATTAGAAATTGACCCTCTGAGTTCCTTTTTTCTATATTTAGCAGATATCTATATTTTGTCTTCTAAGCAGCCACCTCATTCGGCAATATGTTCCAATTAAAAAATTAGAGAAATGAAGAATAACAATAATTATCCTATTACTTATTTTTTTTTTGCTTAACCATCTGACTGGATGACCCGCTAATTAAATTTCACTTCGAAAGTGATCTCATTTTTTAAGCTAGCTACTCCGAAAATGCTCCGTCAAATTTCGAGAACTGCTTCAAAAACGAATGGCTGTTTAGTGTTTTCCCCTGTTAAAGCCGCAGGAGGTCTCGATTGGTTTTGCAGGGAAGGATTTTATTGCTTTTCGGCCTCTGTGTTCTTCGAAACGGGAGGTTTCTTATTCACAGCTGTGGCCTAGGGCGAGGATTGTGAAATGGACATTTTCTACACTTCACGGCCAACAGAGAGTTCACCCAATTTATTGCAAATATATATTTCATATATTAAAAAAACTTGCTCAATTTCTGATCTAAAAACCAATTAGGTTTTAAGAAATTTAAATTTTCTGAGTTTTGATTTTAAATTCGGTTTCATTTTAAAGCATTTTGCATTCCTAGATTGAATTAATTAAAAATATTTTTAACACAATCCAATATTTCGTGTGAAACGGCAATTGACTACAATTTTAGTTTCTAAAAACATTTCTGTTTGCTCATGTTTTTAAGTTTTTGAGTTTTCTCACATTTACTTAATTAAGATTGATTTAAAGACCAATATATTTTTGACACATAGTTTATATAATTTAAAAGCTCTTTACTTTGTTTTCATTATTTTTTTTTTCCTTTTGAAAAATGTCATTACCAAAATGTACGCAGGCTACTGTGATAAATAATACTTGAAAGGGATGGAATATGACTGAAAATGGTAAATCTAAAATGCAGCTTTTTCAGGTAATATTACAATTAGACTACAGAGAACAAATGTTGCAGAATGAACTAAATATTTCCCTGATGTACCACAAACTACATTATAATAAATCTATTATAGTACTACACTGCAGTATTTTAAAGTCATGCAACAAAAACTTAAACTTGCTTAACTGCCACGATGGGGAACTGAGAAAAAAAAATAGATATTGTTTTCAAACTTGGTGATTTCTGGATTACGTTTGTATAACTACTAATTTCTATATAAATATTTTGCATTTAAAACTCTTGTGAATATATAAGGTTCTGATAAAAGTGAATAATTGATCAAATTAACAGTTGTTATCAATGTTATGTCTTAGAATATTTTGAATTAAAAAAGATATTTCAGTCATATTTATTTCAAGTAGAATTTTCATGTAGAGCATAAGTTGGATAGTAACAGATTGAAAAATTAAAGCTTTACAGTCAATGGAATTTTTTATGCCATTACAAATTTTAAATATGTTTTTCTCAGATTTTTAATTTTGAAGATGAGAGTGTTTTCTAATCCCTAAGGCGTTTTTCCTGTTCAAGATAGAGTCTTGAAATATCTTGTTAATGTTCCCTTACATATGTTCTAAAACAGTTCATATGGATTTACGTCTGAGAGCTCTAGTTATTTTTAAAAATATCTTAATGTTAATATTTAAAAAAAATTGGGTTTTTCCAGGTTTAGCCTTAAAAACAATTATTAAAATTCAACAAAGAGATATATTTTAAATTTTATACTTTTTGTTTCCAATAATCTAAGAAATATTAATCACTATTAATAATTAAATATTTTTAATAATTTAACATTTTATAAAAGTTTTAAAAATTTCAAAACTGCTCAATGCTTTAAAATTGTGAAATAATGGCTTGCCAAACTAACCTATTATTTTCAGAATCAATATAATAGTATAATTTGAATATGAAACAAAAATTAATTTTACTGTGACAAAACTGTTTACGACTTCTAC
Organism: Trichonephila clavipes; assembly: GCA_019973935.1. Classification (NCBI taxonomy): domain Eukaryota; kingdom Metazoa; phylum Arthropoda; class Arachnida; order Araneae; family Nephilidae; genus Trichonephila; species Trichonephila clavipes. Next base: position 198,096 of record BMAU01019727.1, read on the forward strand.
TCATACTGTAAAAAATGAAAGATAAATATATAACATAGTGGCAATCAAAAACACATTCATAATATGTTAAAATCCTGTCCCGATACAAATTTCAATGCATTTTCCAAAGTGTAGCTAAAAACAATTATATGTTTATTAGGACAGAAATTATTTATATTTAGATATATTTTTCCTTATTAAGTACATAATGAATAATGGCAAGATAATTTGTAAAATCCTGAAAGATTTTAATGAAGAAAAAAAAACCAGTCATAATTTTAGATAGTTAGAATTTTAATCATATAATATACAAATATGCATGTTTTAAAAGAAATAAGTTGGCTAAGAAAATGAAATTTACTAAAAATTTCCTGAATATAGTAAATCAGATTTCATCCTCAAATACATATAATTGTAAGAAAAGGTTTTATTCAATTTACAATTAGTTACAAAAACCTATTATAAAAAATAATTTTAACAGGTATAAATAGCAAAATATCAAGAGAGTATGAGAAAGACACATACATGTCGTTTACAGAAATGTCACAGTGTGATATTTTTCGAAACACGGCACTGCACACAGTCCAACATTACAGTCTCTACATTGAAAACGAGTTTTTGATGTGTAACGACTAAATCGTAAATATAAGAAACAACGGTCAAATATCTCGAGAGCATACGGCGCTCGCTGATATTTGAGTGAGAAAATTAAAGCAGCATAAAATGCGACCTCGTTTGAATTATATCTAATGTGCATATTTCGAACTGTTTAGCGTACTCGAATTAACTCAGGTGCACACGTCAAGGATTTATATTGCATTCTAAGTCAACACGGTGGCTACTGACGAGCGACTACGTAATTTTGAACCGCGGTTAAGTGACGAGGACGATACCTGAGCTGATAACTCCCCTTCCAAACTTTCACATCACACCAACGTGAGGACATTTGACGTCGACGTGTTTAACGTGCATCAGCTCCTCTTCAAAGCTAAACTTTTGTGGTACCAGGGCTCGAACACTGGACACGAGTTCATAACCACGACCATAAGGCTACCGTGGCCGCAAAAAAAAAATAGCAAGTTTGAAAGAAATGTAATGGAGAAGTATATTTAAAGAAATAACTTTAAAACTTAACGAAAAACCAAAATATCAAAATTTATTTTAGGAATAATAGTGAATATAACTTCGTACACCTAAAACCACTTTACGCAGTGTATTTTGAAAGTGAACGTTTCCCCTTTTAGAGAAACTTACTATAATTATGTCAAATTCCGTTCATTTTGCTCTAAGGGGATCCCCGAAACAACGTAGTTTATTTGAAACACAAAATTACTTATGGTTGAATCTAATACAATTCCCTACAAAATGAATGAAAACCCTTTTTTATCATATAAATTGTGTTTGAATAGGAGATGGTTAGTTAATAAGAACATTTAAAACGTGTCGGCAATCTATGGACCTGTGGCACGTGGTACAATTCTACATGGCACTCAGCAATACTCTACAAATTTGTCAATTCTTGAGTGGATGGAAGTTGATAACAGACCTTATTTGACAAACATCTTCTGAGTTATGGACATTTATGGAAATACAAAATAATCTGAAAGATAATTCTAAGGATAAATTTACAGTTATTTTTTAAATAATTGAGTGTTATTGCTAGGGGATTCAATTGTTGAAAAAAGAAAATTGCATGTACTCTGCTTTCCACTTATGAATCGGCATATCAAAGTAAAAAATCTTTCCTAATATGAAAAATATTTCGACTCCGCAAAGAAATTGTTTAACAACTGAATGCTCAGAATCGTGTTATGCATTATACCCCTGGTTTTGCGATATGAAAGAAGAGACGTGAAAGAGTTAATTCGCATTACAATTTTTATTTAACTATAATGAAGGGAATCATTTATATTTCACTTTGTCTATTTCTTATTTAAATAATTATAATGTTGAAACATACATTTGTAATTTTTTTTTATCTTTGTTGAAGAAATAGTAACATTTTATATTCTTTTTTTTTTATGTTAATAAATGTATTTTATTGATCCATAATTAATATAAAATAAATTTGTAAATCTAAATTATTTACCTCTATTCTTTAAATCTGCAAATATTACCGTAAGAATCGAAGGATTTCAAAAATTTCCTACTATGTGGCACGCTGAATGATACTGACAGATTGGTTTGGCACGTCTTAGCTACACAGTTGCCGCCCCTGATATAAAATGTTGGGTAAGATAACCATTATATTTTTAAAATTTTATAAATTTACAAAATGAGAGTATTTTGTCAATACATGTTTTAAAAGGAGTAAAGTTTACGAGAAAGAAATATAAAATTGCGTTAAAATTATTGGTACTCTATCAACCGTACTTTTTATTTATATATATATATATATATATATATATATATATATATATATATATATATATATATATATATATATATATATATATATAAGAATATATATATATATATAAAGAAGTACGTCGATAGAGTACCGTAGTTACTGCCAACTCGTGACAATGAATTGGAAATTAAGTTCACAATTCATTGTTTTCAAAATATATAAAATTTTACATGACTTATTTTTGTATTTGTTATTTTTATATTCCTTAATGAGAGAAAGCAACAAATGGGAGTTCATTACCTGCCAAAACTGCAGAGGCCTGGTTGTTTACTCCACAAGCTCCTACCTTATGCTTACTCTGCCCTACTAAGTAAAAATGCCGTCTTCTGCTCGTCAAGATCATGGAATTGCAGATATTGTTTTCCATATATTTTAAATATTAGTTTTCTAACTTCTACATGAGCCTTTTAATAGTCTACACTCCTGCAAAGAAGTCTGAATTCAAAACTATAAAAACTTTTTATTCCCAACAATGTCATTTATACCTTTATTTTTTATAATCTATGAATGCGTTAAACTATTAATTTGTTATCGCGACTATTTAATATTAAATGCGAAAAAAAAACGAATAATTTTCAGACTGAAACTTAAATTGAATTTTTCAAAAAATTGTCATTGATATTCTCATAACTTTTACATATTGTCATTTTAGCATATCACACATCTATCTTCTATGCAAAAATCTATTATAAGTTCATCAAATGTTTCAGCACATTTTTACTTCAGCACACTTTTCAACCACATTGTGAGGCCGTGGTAGCCTAATGGTCAAAGTAACGGACTCGTAGCTGACGTGTCATGAGTTCGACCCAGCACCACTGAAGATCCGCCATGTAAGGGAGCGATGCTCAAGCTTCATCCTCGTCACTTGACCATGGTTTAAAATTACGAGGTCCGTCGCCAAGTGAATGAATATTAACGTCGCACTGTTCAGCTACACGAGGGCTTTTAGTGATGCACCTCGTAATTTTGAAGAATGGTCAAACGACGAGGGCGACACCTGAGCAGGCACCCCCTCTCCTAAGTACGACACCACACCAACGAGAGGACATTTCAGCTCTCGATAGATTTAACGTGCATCGCTGCCCTACACGGCGGGTCTTTTGTTGCACTGGGCTCGAACTCGAGACATGCCAACCATGATTCGATACCTTGACCACCTGATACCCCGGCCACAGGACCGTCGCCAAAATTCCCCAAGAAGTTGAGTAGAGAAGAGAGAGAGTGCGACTTTAATATCCCCTCACTTAATTAAATTATATGAAATTTAAGGAATACTTGTAAAAATATTAGAAGTCGAATATATATATATATATATATATGTATGTATATATATTAAAAAAATTAATCATAGGATAATTTTAAATATCCAAAGAATTATTAGTATTTATGGTAAATATATGTTTTTCAACTGAGTATGTGAGACAGGCATAAATATCTTTTTCGAAATTCCAATGCAGAATTTTAGTGGAGCTAATACAAAATTCCTAGTTTTCCATGGTTAAGATTATAAAAATGTCCAAATTTTAATAACCTTTTCTTCAGTCAACCACTAATGGAACATGAATGATGAGGGATTATGCATAAATATATATTTTTTAACTTCAATTTAAAAGGATATTTATATTTATTTATATGCGCAAATGTTAACTCTAAATTTGTCGAGATGATTTTAAATACTCTTTATTTGAAGATTCAAGTTAAAAATATAAACTTGAAATTAAAATTCTCTTTGAATGAAATTAATGTTCAGACATTCAAAATTCAAATATAATTTGTTATCTGAACAATACAAAACAAGGGATTCTATGTAAGATGCCCTGAATATCTGGCTTTAAAATTATGAAAAACTAAAAGATTTAAATAGGGTTTTTTTAACAATACATATAATTTTTTGCAAATAATGTAATACAGAAGCTTAAAAATTATTCATGTTTAGAAGTGTCCGAAATTTTTAAAGATTTTAAATTTTGAACCTTTTTTTTATTTTTTTGACACATAACAAAATAATTATTTTTAAAAAAAAATCCCTGAAAGTATTGATTAAAGTAAGAAAAATGAAACAGTAAATTATCCTCAATGTTTTAATATATAATTTGAATTTAAATACTACAGATATTTTTTTAAAACTTAGACATACATTATAAAAACTTAATTCCATTTGAGAATTTTAAGGTAAAGAAAAAAATGAGAATTCTCAAATCGTTTTCTCGCTATTTGTGTACACTTTAGGTTGAAGATTTTATGATTGCTACAGGAACCGGTCTCCCCGTGACCATAAAAAGTTTCCCCTCAATGCCCATTGTGTCTCCCCGACCGTCTCTAATTATCTTTCAAGATCGTAAACCTTTAAAGGGGAAAATAATTCGGAAAAATGCACCTTACCGGTTTGAACACATTACTTGAAGGGGAAAAATCTGTTTGGTTCATTTTGGTGAGTCCCCGGCCTTAGGAAAATACAGTGTGGTTCGTTTTCGAAGCCTCTCTAGTAGGGTGGAAAAAACCGTGCTTTCCAGTTGGAGGGTTAAAAGTAACATATACAAAATTTAATACTTCTGTTATTAATGTGTATGGTTTAAAATTAAGTTTGCATATTGTAGCTTTAGCGTCAAAGTGCATTATTATTGCATTCAGTACTTTATTAATGTATAAGGGGGGCGCGATAAAAATTGTGATCGAAAAGGTTTGCGCCAGTAATGAAAGTTTGAGAAGCACTGGAATAAGTTCAAAACCGCTTTCGTTCCTTGAAATAAAACGCCAAATATAGCAAAATAAAATAAAATAATATATATATATATATATATATATATATATATATATATATATGTAAGATTTAAAGTGTTAGAGAATTAAATATATTCTCCGATCAGTGAGGTTACAATCTCACCAATAGATGGCTCTACCAGCGAATATATGTATCCCCGGAATGACGGGTTTTAGGGGAGAAAACGATTGCAACACGGAACGAGACAGACGCGAGAGAAGAGATTTCGGTTTTACAGGCGAGAAGCCACGTTTTTTGTGAATGTCGAGGCTAATAGGCTAAGCGACAATTGAGAGTATGCTCCATGAAATAACTCGTAAATTTTAATTGTAAATAATCTAATGTTTCATTAAACAGTAAATTCATTCTAATCTGCTTATTTGTTTGAAATATCAAGATCCCGAACATTACTTACCCCTAGACACCCACACACACCCACCCACACTTATATATATATATATATATATATATATATATATATATATATATATATATATATATATATATATATATAATAAAAATCAATTCACAATAATAGAGAAGATGATAATCGTCTTTTAGCTTTGAACAAAATACTGAATATTCATCTAAATAATATTAAATATCCACGCATTTTTTTAACAGCAAAATTTCACAAAGGCCTTTAAAATTACGTAATATCACTAATGTATACGATACATCTATCACGAAGATGTTACAATCTCTTCTTCAAAATTCAATTGATAATTTACAACAAAACACGGCAATAATTAAAAATAATTTAGAGATTGCCAGAGTTACTAAGGATAATTTAATTTTTTCCATGCCTGGCTTTGACTTCGAGGACCTTTTTAATTCTATAATTATTGACGATATGATTAAGGTTCTACAGTTAATTTATGATAAATATGTATTATATACTTCAATAAAAAAAAAAAAAATGATATCCTTGTTAACGTCGTATTAAAAGAAAATATCATTGTATTTGATCAGAATCTTTATAAACAGATCAAAGAATTACCTCAGGGTGTTCCTGCTAGTAATTGTTTAGCGAGCCTATATTTACATTTTTTGTAAATCGATCATGTTATAATTGATTCTTAATAGATTTGTCGTTATATAGATGATCTAAAAATTTTTTGGTAAAAATAGTGAATACAAACCAAATATTACGTTTTACTCTGACTATCTCAACCTCTTTAAAACTAGCTTTAAATCTAATTTTGTAGACTTCTTGGATTTAGACTTGCTTCTTATTAACAATACTGTAGTCAGTTACATTTTTGACAAAAGATATTCGTTTAAGTTCCATATAATTAAAATTTCTGTATGGAATTTACGGATTTATTTATCAATTTACGGAAATATAATTTCGAATTTTTTATTTATAAATGATAACTTAACTACCCACAAAAAGGTATATTCAATAATATCAAAAAAATTTCGATGTTGTTTAGATCATGAATACCCTTTTAATTTCTTAAGAACTTATATTCATCACAAATACATTAACCGTCTTGCTACTTCTAATTCCAAATCCACCACACAACAATAAGATTTCAAAGTCAACATGTTACTGGTCTTGCTGTGAAGATAGTTTCATAACACTCATATCACAGTTTACATCTTGAAAATTTTACACATTTTTGAAAACCAACAAAATTAGAGCCTAGCAAATTTAAATTTCTGACAAGCAATCAATTCAAAGCATACCAAATTTGATTGTCATCTCTCTTGGTATCTACCTTTGCTGGCTGGTTTAAAGGATTGTTCAAAATATGAGTTTATGTATATTCAAGTTTTTTAACTCGGTGAATAATTGCTTTATATTAAATTCAAGACTCTTAATTCTCTTAGGCAAAGCTCTGTGAGTAAGGAAATTTTGTTAAATTCTTTTTTGAAAAATACTTTTCTTACGTAATTGTTTTAGGATTTTTCTACTTTTCTTATGTAATTGTTTTGGGATTATTCAGCTTTAAGATTTTGAGAGAGTTTGTTGCAGAGTAGTAGTCAGTGTTTTTATCATAATATCTGTAAGTTATTACATACTTTGAATTTTTGTTTATCTTATTTGCTTTTTCCTAACAGGTTGCAAAGGGGGAAGGTAGGCGTCTTCAAACTAGTTTAACCCCTCTTATTCGGTCCTAAGTCCGAAAATGCTTTCTGACTCGCTATGTTCTTTTTTGTAGTTCATTTTTTGTATGTTTCCATAAATTCGATCTTCATGATTAGATTTTGTATTTTTATTACGTTATTTCTTGTTATGTTCATTATCTATCATTTCTTGTTTTCATATATTATACAAATTTCTTTCATATATATATATATATATATATATATATATATATATATATATATATATATATATATATATGAAAGTTGGATATATACTAGGTGGATGGTCCGGAGTTGCACGGGCTTCTTCAAGTGTACAGCTTTATGCCTTGGAAGATTCCCCTTCCCATCTCAGTGTCAGCACTTCATATTGTGCGTGATTTTTATATTAAAGTCATTAACCCTCCAAGTGTTCCACACGGAAAATTCCTTTATTGTAAACATGCTTCGAAAATGGACTGCACGTGTTTTTTTGCCTTCAAGTAACATTCTCAAAAGTGGTTGAGCCGTACTTTTCTGAAATACTTTCCCCCTTTTAAAGGTTTACCATTTTGAAACATAATTAGGGACGCTGGAAGCCACACAACAGGACACTGATAGGAAGTTTAATGGCTCGCAGGGACCCTGGAGCAATCGTAAAAGTCAGGGAAAAAATTCTTAAGACCCCAGGAAGTGTTTGTTTGTTAGCTTGTATTTTAAAAGTTTTGAAAAGTCCCAACACATAAGTAAAATATGTTACAATTCCCTTTTGGTTTATATTAATTTGAAACTGTAACAAGTTGGGGCGTGTCAGGGAAATCTGTTATTTTATATAGTTAGGCAAATTACCTTTTTAAGTATATTATTTTGCTTCATTTTTCTTATCTTAATCAATGCTTTCAGTTTTTGAAACATGATTATTTCATTATAAGATGCCAAAAAAATTAATAAAACATCAAACACTTTAAAACTTGAAACCTTTTCAACTTTCCAACCGCTAAAAATAAATAAATTTAATCTTCATCAAATAATTCGAAACGTTTTCTTACACTTTGATGAAAATAATAACTAGAAGAAACAAATTAAGATCTATTGTTTTATTAGATTTCAAAACCCGACTGTACAGGGAAGTTTAAGTACAGTGCCTAATTATGTATTGTTAAAATACACATAATGTTATTTGATTTTTAAGTGTTTGAACTTCAATATTCATCAAAAACAACATCAATGAAAATTTCCCTAGATTTTTTATAAATTGAATGTTTGAATAAATGGTAATCAAAAATATACGGAAATATTTACAGAAGACATTAAGGCATATAAATAAACATAAAATCAGTTTTAAATACCAGTTATTCAAATGCATTCGAATTTTTATTCAAAAATATCTATTGATGCAAAATATCTCAATATTTATCTTTTTTAAAAGGCTAACTGAATAAGAAATTAAAATCTGGATATTTTTTTTGAAATCTCGACCGTATAAAGCAAGAAATTTTATGCTAGAAAATTCCATTTGAAATTTCAAAAAAAATATATCCCGCTGTTAAAAATTATTTACCATACGTTCTAGCAATTCTTTGAGTATAACATAAATTTCAATTTTTATTAAATAGCTTCTTTAGTATTTTTAATGTATTTCAAAAATTCCATACAATTCAGTTGAAACCGCATGCTAAGAGCAAAAATTATACTAAAAAAAGTGATGAATATACAATAAAGTTTTACATAGAAGCAAAACTGAGAAGCTAAAGCGTAGGAATGAAAAATTTTGAGTATATCTGAAGTAGTTTTCAAAATATTTATTTTAAAGTTCAGAAAATTTGTGTGCGTTATGTTATACTTATTATTATTTAAATGGTTAAAGTAAAATGTTAATAATAGTCATGTATTCTTTTGACGAAACATTAATATACTAAAATATTATAATGGTCGTTGATGCGAATGTTAAGAATTTTATGTAATTTTAAATTCAGACATTAAGATATTCATGTAGAAAATATAAAACGACCATCTAAGATACATAAAAAATGCAGTCTGCCATAAAATGATTTTGACAAATAAAATACGGCATTTTCACTTACTATGGCAGAGCCGGCTTAGACAGGGACGATCTGGAAAAACAAAGAGGGACCTGCGGTTTTGATGGATGTCACTTTAGCTTTTAAAGTTCTCAGGGGAAAAAAATATATACATTACAAATGCAAAAATAAGTCATGGAATTTTAAATTCATTTTTATAACAACGAATTGTGGAATTGGCTTCCAATGCATTGTTGTGCTTGACAATATCTAAGGTAACCAACCCTACTTTAAATAGATTTGTCCTACCTTTTTTCGTAACCGTATTCCTTTTAAAATTAACTCGTGCAGCCAAAATAAACATTTTGCACTCTTAAAATTTATATGTAAGCTATAACCGATAATTTTAATTTATGTAAGCTATAACCGATAATTTTAATTTATGCAACTTGTGAAATGTTCATAATTAACCATTTCAGTCCAAACAGTTTACGTGAAAAAAATTTTGGACTCCCTCATTCATTAGACAATTATACAAGATTCCAACATTATGTTTTATTTTTCACCGAATAGGGTCGAGTGGTAGTGTATCGTGTTTCCACACCACAGGCCTTGGGTAATTTCAACGGACTGGGCAAGGTCGACTCTGCCTTTCATCCCCGATACATTGGGGCGATAAATGAGTACAAAGCTTGCTTTGGGTCTTAAACACTGATGGTCTCTCTTCAGACCGGCCACCAAATCGGGACATCTGTTTATGCACCTCAGCGCCTAATAGTCACGTATATTGGGATGGGCATTGTAGTTCCGTGCCCTCATGGATAGTTGTGCCACTGAGTTTGAATTTTAAGTTTGAGGATTCCCTCAGATTGTGGATACCCCTTAGATGAACGTGTATTTCCACACATTTGCAATTAAACAATTTTCTTTCAATTACGTTTATTTCAGAAGGAACTTTGATTTTCAAATGTATTTGCTTAATAATATGTATATTTGTGTATTATATTGAAATTTTGATCCATCCAAAATTTTATGTTTTTTGCTCCTCTAAAAGCTTTTGGGATTTTATAACTGATCTTACAATCCATATACGATTTATAGTAGTATATTTAAAAATTGTAAAGACATTTTTATAACTGTGTGAGCTTTTATGCCTCGTTTATAAATATAAAAAATTGCTTTCAGCTACAGTTTTTAAAATGTACTGAAATAAGTAGAGGAATAGGATATTTACATATTATGAATATTTTTGATTACAGTAAAATATATTTATATTTCAGTTTCTTTAATATTTGAACAGATGTTGTAAGCAATTTTGAGAATAGTTTGATATTGAATATAAACTCATAGGCTGTTGAATAGTAAAGTGTTTTATTCTTATACCAGCGCACATTATTATAAGGCTCATTTGCTGTTATATGATGAGCTTCAGTGATATTTAAATTTTCAAAAATTGTCTACACGTACAAAAACATTCTTTCAAAACCGCAAACCACATCTCATACTATGTCTTTCCTATAGCAGGAAATATATGTGTATACTCAAAAAATTGAATACAGGATACATTTCCAAATGTTAAAATTGTTTTTAAAATTTGGTATGGATACATTGTGGAACTGACGGTTAACTTCACTGAACAAAATTGTTTTAAGTGTACTGTTTTAAAGACAAAATTAATTAGGGAGAATTTTTCTTACAATGGAATTTATAGTGACAGAATTGTGTGAATATGTAGTTATCGGTGTGTGACATTTTTCCTTGCTATAAAAGAAACAGAAAAATAAGAAATAAAACTTGGGTAGAAAATGTTTAGAAGTACTGTCATGCTCATTTGAAGAAGTATATCTCCCATTAAAAATAAAAATTATTGACTCAATTAATGTTATGTTCATCACAAATGCCAATGTATAAAATAAATTTTTATTTAATACAAGAAGTTCGAAAAGGAAAACACTAGGAACGAAAATTTAGATTTTTTCCGAAAAAATATTCACTTAACATAAAAATTACATTTATAGGATTTTAATTAAAATAAATTAAAAGTATTAAAATCTTCTTTATGTTATTTTAAACTTAAAATATAATTGAATAGAGAAAGATCAGTTTCATTTCATAAATATAATCATTGTATATATATTACCGTATGCACCATTTGTTGTCTTATTTTTTTAAAAAAGAGATAGGGCCTTTACTCTTTTTTTACTTAATTTATTAAAACAGGACAGTGAGCGTATTTTCTTTCTCTCATATTCAAAAATGAATACAGGATGCTTTTTTCTAATTCAAATCGCAATACCAAAAAAAAAAAATTTTTTTAATATTTAAAAAATGACAGACAAATAAATTTTGTTTGAAGGAAATATAATTATTTTTCAACTTCTATCACACTATTTAATTCATTTTTACCCCTCATTTTGTTTTAATTTTATTGTGACCGAACATATAGGGGAAATGACCCAGTTGCACTACAGCGTTCATACAATATTGCCCAAGGCGACTTAACAGCTAGCTGTAAACGATTAATCTCTTGGTTCTTACTTGACAAATGGAACGAAATAAGTCATAAAATTGTCCCCGTTCCACCTCTCAAGTTTTAAAAGGGGGGGAAGGAACGAAGTATGTTGCATTTTTAAAGCGAACGGCAAAATAAGAGTAAACTTTTTCGGAATAACTTTTCAGGAGGAAGCTAACCTCCCAGAGGGTTAAAAAACTGTTTTCCTAATTTTCTTCCAAGTCTTTGTCTCGTCGGGTGGGTCTATTTTTTTGCCACTTAGTACGGCGTTGCACGGGTTTTTTCCTTGGGTACAATTTTATTCCCATGGAAGTTTTCCATTTCTCTCTGGGTGCCAACACATCTGTGTGTGTGTGCTGAGAAAAGTGAGTGATTGCTATATTTATGCATTTAAATACCGTTTTCATAAATATGTTTCAATTCTTCTCTTTGGCACACACACAGACATATTTATTTTCCCTCCATTCAGCCCAGAGTTGCATAGGGTTTTTCCCCGAGGGATAAGATTTTTTTTATTTTCAAATTTCTATTTTCGATTAAAAATTTACAAAGCTAATACGGTTTTGTTCCCAAGAAAACAGACAATGTACGAATTCATTGTTAAATACATAATTCAGTAATAAATAATAAAGCTCAATATATCTTTAATTCTTAAAATAGTATACTAGTTCATATCAGTTTTCGTAAAATAATGGATCAAAAAATGTCTACCGTTAGCTATGAGACAACTGTTTTTATCTGAATGTTTGGTTTTTCGAATAAATATATGTAATAATGAAAAAAAGAATTGTGGGAGTGAAGCCTCTTTTTTTAGATTCCTTGTATAAAAAATGATTTAAAAGGTAATCGTATTACTTAGTAAAAACATGGCAGCATTTTCCTATATTTTAAGGTTTTTATGGAAATTATATCTCTAAAAGAGAGAAAACTATCAGTTGCGATGTGTTGAAAAAAACTAAGATCGTATTAAATATTTTATACATTAATCACAATGAATACTTTCTTAAGATTTAATATAATAGGTTGGAGATTTGAAAAATACTGTAAAATTCATTATTTACACTCATTATAAGAGAAAAAAATTAAAAAAGAAAACACTTTTATCTGTCAGAAAAATCTTTTATCTGCTTACTCTCCGAAAGTTGTTTTTTCCGCATGTGCGCTATAAGCACTCGAACTCGTAAGTTCTGAGCTAGTTTTCTCATAGTTAATTACTATTGGCATTTGGTGATATTTCCAATTATTTTCGCTGTATTGTTACGGGTCCCCAAGACAATAAAAATAGATCTTCAAAAATATTCTATGCTTAAAAAGGGAAAAACCTTTTTTTAGTCATAAAATTCCAAAGTTTTTTTGAAGTTTTACAATATTTTGTTTCAAATTAACTTGGAAGCGTTGGAAAGGGTTAAAACGGCGTTTCTCAAACTGTGGAGCGTGAACACCTTGGAGGGGGCACGATAACTCTACACGGGGGGCGCAAACATATTGAAAATGTGAAAAACAAATGTTATTTAAAAATTATTAATTTACTAAAAGTAAACAAACAAAATACTTTCTGATATAATAAAATATATAATACACTTATGAATGTAACAGTACTGTACAATGTATATTTTAGTATTAATTTAATAATACTGAGTTATAAGAACAAGTTTGATAATTATCAGTCACCCCATGGGATTGAATTAACACTTATCTTTATAATTTTACGGTTTATAAATAATTCCTTAACTGCCGATTAAAAGTTACGCGATTTGCTTTCTACCATTTACCACGTAGACGAGCGTATTTTGATGGGTTTTTTTTAAAGGGGAGAAAACAAATCCTTTGAAATAAATAAATACTTCGCAAATATTATGAAGGTTTTTTATAGCATTCCAAAGCCGTCGGATGAATTTTATGGATAGCACTGCACAGAAAAGATCGTACTTCTAAAAGACGTATATATACGTTTAGAAAATTAATGCTTTGGCTAAGTGAGACGTTTTTATACGTCCGTGGCACATAAGGAGTTAAAGTCGAATTGTAGCTTTAGTGTCAAAGTATAGTATTATCGAATTCAATTCATTGTCATTGTATAAAGGGGGAGGGGTGGAATGTAAAAGAGGATTGAATAATGGGTCACGTATATTGAAAGTTTGAGAAGCACTGGATTAAAAAAATGCACCAATCTCATTGAAAAATAGTTCTATTATTATTTTTTTTGGAATTTAAATTAGAAAAAATTCCATAGAGATTTGTAAAAAAATGTAAACATTGCAGAAATTGAGATTTTAATACTATATTTCAAGGTTATCACATGTTAAAACATTTATTTTTTAAACAGATTTAATTAATAAAGTCAACAGAGCACCGTCATGAAATTTCAGTTTGGTTGAAAGCCGATTTTTGACGCAAACATTTGTCATTGTTGTAACAATAACAGTGTTACAACAATGCCGACAAAAAAGAAGTTGGCACCAAAAGTCATTTTCTTAGGATGGACCACCCTTATCTCTTAGTGGTATGAAAAATAGTTTACGTCCTATTCTCAGACCTACTGAATATACGCACAGCATTTCATAAGAATCGGTCGAGCCGTTTTGGAGGAGTTTGGCAACAAATACTGTGACAGGAGAAATATATATATATATATATATATATATATATATATATATATATATATATATATATATATATATATATATATATATATATATATATTTCGATGCAAGAAAATCTGAACATCTTATCAATACAGCTGCAATGTACTATTTAAATTCTTCAGCGCTATCACAAAAGTTCAGGAATCAAACATATTGCTAATGGTTGAATGGTTTTTTCTCTCAGGGAAAAAATAAATATAAATATTTCTTTACTCCTCCAATTTCTTCAGTATTAGTTGTAGTTATTCCAATATATATTGATTGTAAGTACGATGGAAAGAAATATTTATCATGAAATTCCAACTTCATTATTAGTTATAATAATTATTATACTTATTAATTGGAAGTGACATTTAAGATGTTTACATTATCAATTCAGAGCCAACTTTTTACTTTCAATTATTTTTACATATCGAAGTTTATAACAAAAAAGTATATATAACTGTAAATGCTGCGATACTGAGACTGAAGTTCAAATATGCTTAAGATTATTTGAAATGTACGCTATAACATAAATAGTGACGCACTAAGAAAGAGTTATACAAATGGGATAAACATAGACAAATATTGTTACGTAGATCAGGGTTTGATGATGTTATGCAAATCAGTTACAAAGTATAGGATAGTTATTTAAGAGTATTGATAATTTATTGACGAAAATTCAATCTTGAATTACCTGATTCAGCAGCAGTATTCACAAAATAAATCTCAGAATATTTTTACACTTTCTAAAGCACTCAAACACAATTATCGGTGTTTAAAAATACACGTATGAAAAAGATTATTCACAAGCACAGCCGAGCTAATCGCTAGTCAAAACAATGCTCACTATTCGCTGGTTGAAATCCTACTGACTAGTAGCAGCTGCCACTGCTCTATTAATAAACCCAACGGGCACTTCCAGAAAAATCCACACGCGTCATACAGCATGAAATTAGTGGTGAGATCCACTGCTTTCTAGAAGAATCCAGATCGCCTTAAACTCACCAACATGGTCGCCAATGGCACCTAAATGGTCGCCAAAGTCGCCAAATTCGAGGCCTACCTGGTCGTTACATATGATGCCAACTTGATTCTGTCGTCAATATTTTGCCATGTTCTCACCAAATGGTGCAAATTTTACAAATTGCTTGTTAGTACGAATTTTAAAAATTCGATATAATCCCTTATATCAGATTTTGAGGGTATATGCTACTGTAGGCAGTAATTTTGGTTTTGAATTTAAGTGGGTAACAATTAGCATTTTGCAGAGAAATTTAGAAATAATTTAAGAAAAATATGAATCTTTTCATCATCTTGAAATTCATCAAACCTAACACTGAAAAATTCTTGTAAAAATGAATATTTAATTTTTAAATCTATCACAACTTGGAGCACTAATAACAAGGGTTTCTACACTAATGTGAAAAATAATAATTTATTTTCTCCAAAATAAAAAAAAATAATAAACAAATCAAATTTTGCCCACCAAAGAAAGTACATGGCCAACTAGGGTAGGAAATATAAAAACTTAAATTTATATTCTTTTAATGATCCATAATATCGTTAACAAAAACTAAACCACATAGCCAATCTTCATTCTGCAATAGCAAGCACTCACTGAACAATTCAGTTTTTTTTTCCAGATATTTTTAAATACGCTCCGTCAAATTCAACATCTCGCGAGTGAAAATAACTTTGGGAATGAAACCCTCAAAACAATGCAGGCGCATTTTCTATATTATAAATTTCTATTGTAACTGATTTAAGTGTATTTAAAATAAATTTTGAGGGCTTTATTTCTGTCTGAGACACAGTTTCATTTCAATAAAATTATAAAAATATTTTTTTATTTATCGTTGTCTTTTGAGTTATTTTAAAAATAATTATAATGTCATCACGTCCCACTGTTACAACTCCTGCCTGCCAAGCTGTGACCCGTACACCGCGGTTTGGCCACCTCTGCTATAGACTAATTGCATTTCCTCTCTTAATATTGAACAAAAATAAAAAAAAATGAATAAAAATAAATAAATAAATAAAACATCTATTTTAACAGCATGTGAGCATACATTTTAAGAATTTTTTTTTACACATACGCACACAAACAATTTTTGGATATTATTACATTGATATAAATCGGTGATGCGTGAAAATAAATCTGAGAATAATACGTTTTAAAAGTTCACGTAATTAAGTAAATTGATGTTCTTTTATTTGTTTTAAAACATTTTTATTGGAGCTTACTATGCATTTTGATTTATATGAGTCAAGTATCTTTTTTTAACTTGTCCGAAGGATTTTGCACATTACAAATACTCTAATTTACTTACGTTAAAACGCAATACAATTTTAGTAAACAAAAACCAATCAGAAATTAAAATACAAATCGTATTTAAATCTAGAATTTGTACCTAAAAACAAAAAAATTTTAAAATGTATTTAACTAAAAATACAGTGAATACAAATGCTCATAAATTTTTCAGGAAATACAAATAACTGTTTAGTTTTATTTTAACATTTATATATATATATATATATATATATATATATATATATATATATATATATAAAATAACATATTTATGTAAGTATTTTAAAACTAATAAATTATTATTTCAGAAAGAAAAAAAAACTTATAATATTTGTACTGCTATTTTTAGCCTTTTTTTTTGCACAAATATTTTTGAAATTAATAACTTAAAAACTTTCTGGTATTGTGAAAAACTGAGTACTTATTGTAGTGTTATTTATAGAAAATTTAGTTTTTATTTTCATTCTTCAGATTATTTAAGAACGTCTGGACATAATTCAATTTTATTTTAACAGTTTTGTAGATAATCCTATTTTAAAAATATAAAATAAATAGAGACAGAGAGAGAGAGTGATTCGAAAAGCCACATTATTTTACTCACTAAATATAAATTTCTTCATGCAATAAATGACACTCTCCTGAAAATAATTCAACCATATTACAAAAAAATAATAATAATAATAATAATGCCATACTCTTGACATTTTTCTATGAGTTTAGTCTATTTAAGATTGCTTTTATGTTTTCCTTTTTTTTAATACGTAATTTATACTCATTTGCTTCAATTTAATATTTATATTTTATTAAAAAAGAGGATAATATATGAAAATAAATTTAAAAAGCTTTGTTATGAAATTGCTGTTTTTTTTTACAACGCATATCTTCATAAAAGGCAGAAAAATGAATGAATATATATTAAATCGATTTATGCTATTTTACAATATTCTAGACTACTTGAAAGGCAATTCGATTTCCTTACTATTACAAATAATACCGCAGAATCCTTGTTATTTTTAACTAAAAACCAATATCAAAGTTCTTAAAGAAATTATATTACAAATTGAGTAAATTATGTTCGTTATGTGTGCGCTTACTCTTCAAAAATACATTTATGCATACTAAGGCAGTCAATTTAGAAATAATCAAAACATGAGATATAAATTCCTTATAAATACGGTTCATTTTTTTATTGGTACATATTTAATGATAAAAACTAAATTCCAGTAAAATTTTGTTTAATCATAAATTCCAATACTGTTTATGAGTATAATTACTTTTTAATAATGAACAAATATTTTGGAAATAAACTATATTTAGCTTGTACAAATATTACATTTTCCTTTTACTATAGGTTACATTTAATGTTTAGATCTAAATAAGTATACATAATGTTCAAAACCTATGTTACAAACTAATCATCCCTCTGTTGAATTACATAAGCATACTTTAATGAAAGGCTAATGTCGAATCAAAATATGACAAAATTTTGTAAACAGAAGCTAATCGTTTAAAACAAGAAGAAAAAAAATCTGCGAAGTAAATTTAAACATGATATACTAAGTCTAGAGTATAAAACCTATGTAACTAAAATTAATAAATAAAATAAAACTGAATTTAAATAAAAAAATCAATCATCTTAAAAATCAAACCACACATTTTTTTTTAAATCTGATCAATTGATTCCCCTTCAAATTATCATCAGAATAAATGTATTACCTTTAAGATCGTGGTTAAACTCCAATACACTCATTTCATTTTTAATAAACACACTGCTCAAAAAAACTAGGGGAGGACACGAACTGAATGAAATTATGCAAATATGTTTTTTTTTCTAATAACTGACGTAAAACAAAACTTCGATGTTGTAAAGTCTAGTAGAAAAAGGAAAAGCAAACATCTTATTCAAATCAATGTGCACGGGGTCAAAAATGTATAAGTGCAAAAAGTGTAGAAAGCGTAGAAACTGTTCTTTGTTGTCTTAGTGCAAAATTTCAACATTTCGGCTGTTATTTTGAGAAACAGGTTCATGGAAATATCACGACAACTTGATCGACTGGAATCCATGGTTTGGTATATTAACGAGAGCCTGGAATTCAGAAAACACAAAGAACTATGGTGAATGTTGTTGGAAAGGCAATACGCGTCATTGCAAGACAGCACAATCAATTCTTAGAAACAGGGTATGCCCAATGTCTGCCAGGATACGGTCGCAAATAGGCTACTACCACAAATATTGACCATTGTATCCTATTAACAGCTCGTCGTGTCAAAAAATCTAACGTGAAGCAGATTCAAAAAAGTTTTTTTGGCAATAGGAGGAAGAGCCTCAAGTCAAACAATCCGAAATACGCTTTATACGGCTATTATCAAAGCATGTAGACTGATGTGCATTCGTTGACATCAAAATGCCAAATGGTTAGAACAAGATAGGCTGCTGATTATCTAGATTGGATGCAAATCAATTGAAGTTAAGTACTGTTACGAGTGAGTCTGGATTCAATTTAGAGTGTGGTGATAAACGTGTTTTGGTACGGCGAGAAGGGGGAGACTTGAAATAACCGAATATTCGTTCAGGAAAGAGCAGAATATAAACTAGGAGGTTTGATGGTATTGGTTATTATCAGGATAAGTGGACGCAATGAACTACATATCATTCGGAATGGTAATTTGACAGCCGGAAGGCATACAGACGAGACCCAGAGATCTCATGTCCTACCTTACGCTACATCATTTGTTGATTCATTTCTTTTAGAGCAGAATAATGCAAAAAATCATGCATATTGCCTTGTGAAGAACTGTTTTGAAGCTTAAATAATACAGTGTATAGATGGGCCAGAATGTTTTCCTGACCATATCCAGCAGGTTTGGGACTCATTCGGACGATGCATTCAGTGAGATCACTTATTTTGCTTTCTACCTGGGGCGTGGATGTTGCTTTTCATAAAGAGTGGAACAGTATTCCCAAAATATCCCTAATAATCTCATATCCTTCATGCAAAGCAAGTTCACGGCAGGTTTAGCAGTTTTGGAGGGCACATGTCATATTAAATATCATGTTTCCATACTAAACAAACAGTTTATTGCCATTTACATGTAACCAAATTGTTGGCCTGAATAATCATTTCATGTTCTGTGCGATTTTTAAAAGATTTAAAGTTATCATATAATTGATTTTTATTTCTTTTTTTTCTGAATTTCTCTTTGTTATGCCTGTGCACTCTATTTTATGCCTGTGGCCGCGGTAGCCGAATGGTATAGGTTTCGTACCGTGGCTTGCCTTGTCCCGAGTTCGAGCCCAATACCACTAAAGACCCACCGTGTATGTCAGCGGTGCATGTTAAATCTGTTGAGAGTATAAACGTCCTCCCGTTGGTGTGGTGTGGTAGTTAGCAGAGGGGGTGCATGTTAAGGTGTAGTCCACGTCACTTGACTATGGTTCAAAATTCCGTAGTCCGTCGCCAAAATCCCTTGTGAAGCTAAACAGTGTGACGTAAATAATCAATCAATCAATTAATTTTACTTCCATGCATGCATATCGTGCAACGGTTTTTCACTTTTTTTGCTTGCTCTCCTAATTTTTTGAACTTGAATGTTAGAATATTTTTAAATATAGTATAAGCAATTGTGTGTTTCTCTAAGCCATGTCAGTATTTTTAAATGCCAATTAATTTTTAAACTTTAAAAAGTTTATTAGGTCAACACCTAATCTATTTAAAATAAAACCTACAAATGCTTATTTTCTGAAAAAAGTACAACGTCTATAATTTAGCATATGAAACGATTTCGTCCCATTACAGATGTCTTATAAGCAGTTTAAATCGAAAAATACTGCTTGTCAACAATTTTGATAGATGAAGGCTATTCCTTGGAAAGGGGCGTGATACATGTTTTGAAAAATCTCAGTGATTTTCAGAGTAATTTGCTGTAGTATGAATTAGCGTGTAATATGCGGTTTTTCTTAGCATTTGCATCATTGATATTTGTGTGAGCACTGTTTATAAAATTGATTTTTTTTTCATTTAGGGATCACATGTGATGACTTGCAGGGATTCAACAATAAAAAGCAAAACAAAAATTAATAGGTGTTAATACAGTCGCATATTACTAATAATAGTTCGAAGAATTCGGAAAGTTCAAGTAACTTAAAATTTTTGACTAATTTTAGCTAAAAACTCATGCATAGTTTTCGCTACCGTTTTCATTACATTTTTTTTTAAATTTATGTTCGGAAATTACTTAGTTCATACTTACTAATTTCGTATGTAATTGTAAGATATAAGAAATAATTGTACCATATCAAGTACAGTTCAATAATTGCCAGATTATTTTATACCTATCTATCTATATGTATGTATGTGTATATCTGCATATATATATATATATATATATATATATATATATATGCACCTAGATAAATTATGCTACAATTGAGTATTTTTTTCAAGTATTGTAAAGGGGAAAGGTATTAACAATTTACAGATTCACAAATGCAAGTTTTCTTCATATGCACAAACATTCAATCAAACACTTAAGTAAATTAGGAAAGAAAACACAATTATTATACAATGCTATTGGCATTTAAGAAGCATCGTTGTATTTTATCTTTCTAAATTCCTAATTGTTACATACAAAGGAAGATAAAGTCTCTAAATGAGTTCCTGAACAGAATATCCAAACATAATTTCCCCGTTTCTAGACAAATGTTATATATTTTTAGAATATTTAATAAGTACCGCATCATTACCTATATCATTTCCTAAAAGCTATTCTAATGAAACATATGACGACGTTTCATTTTTTGATTTTTAGTTTCCAGATCTTTATTCGGAAAACACATAGTAAACTGTGGCAGTGCAATAAAAATTAAGTAGCATGGTTAATCGGAGGTTTAAGATAATGTGTACATTGTTTCAAAATAAAGTATTGATGTTTGATCAATGTGTATTCATTCCTTCATCCATTCATTTAACAACAAGATTTTTAAAATTTAGCAAAATCACTGTAAAATTGAATTACGTATTACAGCTTTAAATAGGATAATATTCAATTTACATACATGTGTGTATGCATATTTCCATTTATCTTATTATGGGAAATATGTTGGCGAATGTTTCTTAATCTCTGTAATGGACTTGTTTAGGTTTTGTTTTCTGCTAAATGTATCCCCAAAACACAAACATTTTAGAAATAAGAGTGTTTCTTAAAGTCCTACTTCAATGAAATACGAAAATAAATGATAAATTCATTTTAAGGGAGAAATTGCTACACAAAAATTGAATTATTTTTATTTTAATCGTATTATACATACGCTTAAGATGTTTCATATGCTGCTTTATGAAGTTTCTATTTCACTATATTTAAAATGTACATTTTGGCATATATATTATTAACTTATTGTTATTTTATAGAACAAAACATTTGATATCAAAATCATTTTAATTATATAATTGCTCCTTATTTTGTATTTAATAATTCGTGTCACATTTAAGTTTCTCTAAAATTTAGATTCATTCTATTTAGAAATAGTGTTCTTTAAACATTCTTTCTTAATGCAACGGTAAGCAAAATATGACGTTCACTATTTTTCAAATTGGGAGAATATATCTGTATCATTATTACATATATTAAAAGTGTGTTAAATATAACAGAATTATCACAGCTCAAGGATAAAATATTAATTTTTAATGTAATTGATTCCATACATCAAAACTTGATTGGATTGGAATTTTAAAAATTTAATGTTTACCGCAGTTGTTTCTCAAACTGTGGGGTGTACCCCCTAGGGGGTCGTGATAACTCTACGAAGGGGACGCGAGCATATTGAAAAGTCAACAGCAAAAGATTATTTGAAAAAAATATTTTACCGAAAGTAAACAAAAGAATACATTCTTACAAAATAAAATAGACATTTACTCTTATATAGTACACTTATAAATGTTTCAGTATTGTGCAATGTATTTTATAATTAATTTAGCAATACTAAGTAAAGAACATATTTAATAATTTCCAGTGAGTCAATGTACCTGTTATTTATAAAAATATATGCAAAAATTAACGCGTTTCTTGATTACTTGTACGGTTTATAATTACTATCTTAACAGCCGATTTAATACTATGCAATGCTCTCCGCAATTGTCATCGTTTTCTACGTAAGCGAGCTTATGTGATGTATTGGGGGAGGGGATAAGGAGTAAATAAACAAATTCTCCGTAATAAGTTAATCCTTGGCAAATCCTGTCAAGGTACTTTTATTTCATTACAAAGCCTTCGGGACAATTTTTTGGATAGCAGAGCACAGAAAAATGTCGTACTTCGGAAAGACGTACATATACGTCTAGGACAATTAATTATTTGGCTGATTTAGACGATTATATACGCCAGTAGCACTTAAGTGTATTGTAGTATTAGTGTCAAAGTATAGTAATAATGAATTCCATACATTGTTATTGTGTATAAGGGGGACATGTAGAAAATAATTATTGAATATTGGGTTGCAAACATTGAAAGTTTGAGAAGCACTGTTTTGCTGCTAAAATGTTATGTGTTGTTACATATTATTTATTTATTTTCATTTATATATAAGGAACGTAATTAAACGTAATTAATCACAAATTAAATCAAGAGCCATTTTTGAGCCAAGAATTATGAGGTGAGATCTCAAAATAGTTTTGCTTTTCTGTAAAATTGTAGTATTATTTTTCAAAACAGTTAAGTAGGGATTAATACATACTGTAAGGTAAAATCAAAACGTAAAACAGAACAATAGAGATCGATTTTTTGTCCGTTACCGTCATAGAAGAAAAAGTAAAGTAACACTGCAGGAATATATCATATTTTTAAATTATAGTGAAATGCCACAGGTGATAATTAAGATAACACCCACATTCAGCCAAAGCAGCGAATTTGATGCTCGTTTAATTTAACATCCTATAAACACAATACATTACTTTTTTGGGGACACCATGCAGATAAAGACGTTATTTTTAGTCATAAGACGATTACGCTACTGTGAAAAATCCACCATACTTTTAATTCCCCTATTCGAAAAACGCAATGTACTTGAGCTTCTCCAATTTCATATGCACCATGTTCACTTCACGACGTTTAATAAAAATCGATGCACACAGAATCACTTATTTTCAAACGTAAAATCATTATGCAATCAAGTAACTTGTGTGTTCAGAAGACACTAAGACAATGTTATAAGAAATAGAAATGTAAAATAAATGCAAAATTTCCCAATACCAGAAAAGAAGGGTGATAGTTTTTAAAGTGATACGTATTGTAAATTTCAAAAACTTAATGTTTTCAATAATAATTCATTTAGAAAAAAGATTCGGGTTTTTTTGTTGAAATTTGTTGGATTAAAGAACATTATATCAAAGTCATGTAATCTTGTGTGGTTATATTTATGTGTTTAAATTGCATAGTAAATTCGCAAAGTTAAACATATTATGTTATTAGTGTGCAACATTTCAATAGCATGTCTCATAATCACGTTTAAATTATGCAGTACAAGTTCGTAGGTCACGCTCTTATTAAATTGCATGTAAGTAGTGAATGCAAATAAGCTATTTTATACAACTTTTTTTTTCTGTGAAGAAGTTATATGTATATGTATGTTTGTATGTATGTGTGTACATATATATATGTATGAGTGTGTATTTCGATATTAATTTTTAAATGTAACTAGAAGAAAAAACACTGCTGTGTCAATAGTTGAATCAAAATATGAACCAAGTTTTATTAAATTTTACTTGATTTTAACTATGGTACTTTTCCGTGACCGTAAATGTAAATTAAGTACACTATTTTTGATTAAATAATCTAACTGTAATATGACAATAAATCTATGTACTAAATCACACAATTTAGCTTTCTCTAAATTCTCCAAAATATTCTAAGTTTTCTATAGTTCCGTCGAAGATGAAGTAAGAGAAATAAACATTGAAAGAAACGATATAATATAGTCATTTTATTCAACTCATAAATTCAGCGTACGAAATGAATTATACATTTTAAATTTAATTGATTGTATAATTAAAAACATGAATGAACAATCAAAGCAAAAGAATAGTTGTGAAGACTGGTCAGAATTTCATTCTCCATATCTCTATACACTAAACTAAACTCAGTGGCGCAACAGCCCATAAGGGCCAATGCCTAATGTAACCATTTCAGTATACGTGACCTTTGGTAGCTGAGGTGCTTGAACAACAGATGTCTCTATAAGGTAGTCAGTCTAAAACTAAACCCGTGGTGTTTAGTTCTCAAGCGAGCTTGGTATTTATTGATCCACTGAATGATGAAAGGCTGCATCGACCTTGCCCAACCCATCATAGAACCCCGCACCTGTGGTGTGCAATTGATCATAAATATCTAATATTCATAATAATGAAGAATTAATGAGTAGAAAGTATGAACCACAAAAAAAATGTAGCAACTGTAAAGCAGCGCTTCTCAAACTGTGGGGCGTGATGACCCTACGAGGGGGGCGAGCATATCGAGAAGTTGAAAACAAAAGTATATTTAAAAAAAATTATTAATTTATTGAAAGTAAGCAAACAAAATACATTCAGACATAATAAAAAGGATAAAAGAACATTTACACTGATATAAAATACATATAAATGTATCAGTAGTGCCCAACGTATTTTATTATTAATTTAGAAATACTAGGTAAAAAACAAATTTAATAAATACCAGTGAACCAACGGGGTTGTCATATATAAAAATTATATGCAAAAAATTAATACTTATATTGATAAATTGTATGGTTTATAATTAATTCCTTAATTGCCGTCTCAAAGTTACGTGATTTGTTTCCGAATGCCACCGTTTTGCACGTATGCACGTATATGTGGTGTATTGGATGGAAGAGAAAGGAAATAAATAAACAAATCCTCTGAAATAAGTAAATCATTCGCGAACACTGACAAGGTCATTTTAGTTCATTCCAAAAACTGCGGAAAAATTTTATGGATAGGAGTGATCAGAAAAGATCGTATTTAGGGAAGACGTATATATTCGTACGGGTAATTTACGCACTGGATGAGCAAGACGTTTATATACGCCAGTGACACTTAAGAGGTTAAAGTCGTATGTCAGCTATAGCATCAAAGAGTATCGTATTTTCAAATTCAATACATTCTTATTGAATGGAGGGAGGCGCGATAAAAATTATGATTGAATATTAGGTCGCAAGTATTGAAAGTTTAAGAAGCCCTGCTGTAGAGTGAGTAAATAAGAATTAAATTTACGTCGCCCTGTAAAGCTACACGGAGGCTATTTAGGCACTGCACATATTTTATCTGCAAATATCTAAGAAATGCGTTTATTTACACTAATATGAATACGGCTGTGGTAACCCAGTGGTCAAGGTATCGGATCATGGCAGGCATGCCATGAGTTCGAGCCTAGTACCCATAAAGATACACCGTGTAGCATAGAAATGCACGTTAAATCTGTCGAGAGCTGAAAGGTCCTCCCGTGGTGGGTGTGGTAGTTAGAAGAGGGGGTGACAACTCCGGTGTCGTCCACGTCACGTGACCATGGTTCAAAATTTCGTGGTTCGTCCCCAAAATCCCTCGTGTAGCTGAATGCAGTGCGACGTTAATATTTACTCACTCATTCGTGGTATTTAGGAGAGGGGTAGCCAATTCAGGTGTCGTCCTCGTCACTTGACTATTCAAAACTATTGGTCAAAATTGCAAGGTCCGTCCTCAAAAGCCCTTCAATAGCTGAACAGTGCGAGGTTAATATTCACTCACTCACTCACTTATCTTAATATGGATAATGTGCAGAAATTACATAAAATAAAAATCTTAATGTGATCTATGCAGATGAAGATTAATTTATAAAACTTCTTTGTCATCAGAAAGCAAAATTTAATAATAAATAAACACAGATAAGAAAAATTTGAAAATGTCTTAATAGTTTACTGTTGAGGAGAAATATTTGATTACGGAAGGTATATTCGCGAAAACGGTGGAAAAATTATTTGTATTCCAATTGATAAAAAATCAATTTTTACCTTTGTAATTGACCACAAATGCTATTAAAAGTATGTGTAAGTTTGATTCGCGAGCGCGTTGATGTTTTCTTTTCAGTAAAAATAAGTAAAGTTTTTGTGTGCATCGCTAATAATTTTTTAAATGTTTATCTGATTTTGAATTAAATAACTTATTACATATATAAACAC
The DNA here is from genome assembly GCA_019973935.1 of Trichonephila clavipes. Classification (NCBI taxonomy): domain Eukaryota; kingdom Metazoa; phylum Arthropoda; class Arachnida; order Araneae; family Nephilidae; genus Trichonephila; species Trichonephila clavipes. Next base: position 224,994 of record BMAU01019727.1, read on the forward strand.
ACAATATCTAATTTAATTTTCAGAAACCAAATTTGCTTACCGTTATAATTTAAAATAAATGAAAATTTAAATTTGAAATATAAAGGTGATATAGTTTAAAAGTTAGATCTTAAATTTATACAGCTATATTGTAACGAATATTATTCCTTTAAATTTTATTGAAGTTGAAATTAGAGTTAATGAGCACTTATTACCAAAACTCAACGAATCATTATTATTTTTTTGCATTTATTCACAATAATTATACCTTAATCTCACCCTTGTAGGATTACAATTTCATTTTTAATATTGAAACAAATAATATTTGTATCTTTTGGATTTTTAATCTAGGTTTTTTCGATTATGCAATATTTAACGATTATATTAAATATGTAAGTTTTTTATTTTCATCGGAGATAAAAATGTAATTCGTAATAAATACTTAACAAATATGTTTTTAACTTATCCATTTGATTTTATTGTTACAGTTATATTATAACAAAATGAAATAGTTAATTTCCATAGAGATATTTGAAAAAGTAGATTCTCATTGCTTATATATGTATTTGATAGATAATGTAGTACCGCCGAGTGGTAGCGTATCGTGCTTCTACACCGCAGGTTCGGGGCCTTTTATCTGATCAGTTTTTCGATAAAATCATACCGAGCTGCTTGGGAACTAAACTCTGGATGTTTCGTGTTGGACTGACCTCCTGACCAGAACATCTGCTCATGCACCTCAGCCCTCCAAGTTCATTAAAACAAAGATGATTACAGTAGGGCTTGGGCCTCTATGAGTTGTTGCACCACTGAGTTTAGATTAGATGCTGTTATAAACTATGATCCCCTTAAAATATTAATTATAACTCTAACATATGCATTTAATCTCAAAAATTTGTTTTAACGCATCAAATTGTATAAAAATATCAAATTGTATTATTCAAAAAACTATAGTAATGATCTCAATGGTTTAAATACAATTTAATCTATACGCCATCGAGTTATTTGTCATTTAGATCAGAGGTTCCCAAACTTTTTTGTCTCATGTACCTCTTGCCAGGTTTTTCGGTTTGGGGTAGACCCCTGCGTGCGTAATATTGAATTTTTGTAAATTTATTAAGTAAAATCGGTTTGACAGCTGTAAAAGAGTTACTTATTATAAAAGATTTAAATTTCTAATTATAGTGAAGTATCCAGTTTAAAATGTAAGAAACACATGTTAATTAATTTAAGTGAAACATGAAATAACTGATTATAAAAACAAATGCTTACAGTGATAGGGATGAATCTGGAGCTTCAGTTACAAATTTTCAACATTTGTCATCTATCTTGTCAGGTTTAACACTAATTATTTTTCCACGGTTAATAGTGTCCAGTTGACAACCGGGCTGAAACTCCTTTTCACTAGGAAAAGCAATTAAAAACTTTTTACAATACTGCATAATTCGAGATAAATAACTGGTATGTCTCTTTAAAGCCAAAATTGCTGACATCCGTTTCTAAACTTTACTTTAAGATCTCCGTTACTTCCTATTCCAATCAGTTCCTCTTGTAATATAACATTTTTATTTTCAATGTGACCATATGAATTCCTTAACTTCTGTGGTAATTACAAATCAAATACATTCTCAAACCTAGTTTCAAAATCTGTATAAAGGGAATTTAAATGTTGAACGTAGGTTAAAACGTCATTTTTCTGGCAGATTCTCTGTGACCAGTTAAGAAATGAAAAATTCGCTGTGTTCAATATTATAATCCTTTAGCTTAATTCTGGCAAGGAATGCAGAAATTATGGCCCTTGTTTAAATAAAATTTATTATGTCACATAACTGCAAATTAGCATCATTAAATTTAGTAAATAATTGTGTTAAATAGGTAAAATCTGGTTTCCATTTGGCTAAATATTCTTTAAAAATTAAAATCACGATCTGGTTTAATGAGAACAACTGTCGTAGACCCCCATTTACACCTCATGCACCCCCAAATTATTTTCTTGCTGTCATGGCTTTGGGAATCACTGAGTTAGATTTTATCTAGCATTTTTTTCCCTTCCTTCAAGGTGTGCTGTAGTAAAAAATTGGTATAGGAGGAAGTATATTTTTCTTAGAAACTTGAATTAGTAAATCATAAATGCTATATATTAATAATTAGTAAATAAGTTAAGTATCAATAAAAAAAAACCTTTTATAAAAGAGAATATATATATCATTTACTAATTATTTAGATATTATTTTGTTTAAAAAATTTTTAGATTACGATACATTTTAAATTAAAACGATAAGTATAAACCTAAGTCAGACTGAAGCATGAAATATTGTACATAAATCTCTTGCATGTAGTCTATTTATTGCTATCATTTATTATTTAAAAAAAACTACGGTAGAGCGATACATACGCTTGTAATGTTTAAACAGCTTACAATTCAGACAAAAGCGTTAAGCGCATCCGTAACGTTGAGGGATACTAAATGGGAATAAACACGCTCAGTGCGTTCGTAACAGTCAAAGAATTATAAGTACAAATTTGTACCAAGTACAGATAGCCTTATTTACCTTATATGAAAAAGTTTTATAAAACTGTGCAAGTAGATAAAAGATAATAAAATTTTAATAAACATGATCGAGAAGTGCTTATGGAAAAATTAAATAATATCGGTTGTGTTTCCAATTATTCTCAAGTTAATTAATTGAATTAAGGGTTCCACTCCACATCTGAGGATGATAATGTGTTCTGTTTCATACCTATTATAATACATTACATGATTAGGTATGGCTTAATAGGTTTGGCGAGTGTTAACTGCTAATTAAATACGACCTAGCAACCGTAACGCATCCAGGCTTTCAGTTCCAGAATTCTATTCATGTGGTTCAATTATTGAGTCAAATGATGCAATTAATATCAATATTATCTGCCAAACCTGATAATATAAGGCTGTAGAATTATGTGATAAATACAACAACTAATACCTGCAGCAAGCATAAACAAAATAGAAGGAATAATTTCAACAATCAAAAATCATTAAAAATTTAAACAATAATTGTTCCTTGAATGGTATAGATTATTTTTAATTGAAAGAAGACGCTGTAACAATGAATGTAGAGATGCATTTATATCTATATAAAGTACAGTTAAAGTGATTCAATCTAATACCATTTTGGTTTCCTACTGTAAAAGTGACAAGTAAAAAGTGAAAAGTGTCTCACATTTTAACCCGACACTTCTCGCACAGGGTATGTCATACCCTCCACCTAAACTTTTTATGGCTCCATCAAAAACTTTTTCTAGAAAATGAATAGTTTTTCCTGTAGCTGACTTTAAAGCCATCATACCCTTTAAGGGGCTTTTTTAGTTTGTATGTGATATATAAATATAAATTTTAAATTACTGCATTTGTTGGTATGACATGCCCTGCGCGTGATTCGTCGTTACAGTTCTAAATGCATGATCCCGCTTTAAGATATTTCTTATGAAATGAAATGGCGCATTATTGTAGTTATTATGAAGAAATGTAATATTTTTGAGTAATTTAACACACACGCAGATACAGTATTTAATAGATATAGTACAACAGCATTTTTGAATGAAGAAAGTCTATTTGCAAGGATGATAAGGAAGAATCGAATGTTGAAGAATATAATAGCAAGTATGATTCCTCTACTGAAATCTAACGAGATAGTTTAACTGAAGGAGCAATAATTGTCCTTGATAAAATGACCACGTTATATTCAATGGCTAGAAAATGCAATTGATAGCCTATGACAATATTGTTTGCGTTGTTGAATATTGCGACAGTAAATACCCAATTTTTTTTGTCTGTTAAGTACTCAGAAACCTCCTACTAACATCAAACCATACGCTGATTTATGAGGTGTTTGAGGCTTCAATTCACAGAACAATGTAGAAATCAACAAGGAATTCTTCTTCAGAATTGAAAAAAAAATAAGATCCAGTGAAAACATCGCACTTATTCGCGAAAAAGAATAAAGTGTATAAACAATGTATTGAATATACTAAACAAACAGAAAAACAAAATTTACGTGTGAAAAGTGTAGTGAACATATTGTACTTGTCTTTCTTTTTTCACCTTTGTATGCAACTCTTACGGTGAAAACTATGTAAACTTTCTTGGGTGTGACATACCCGACGCGTCAAATTCCGTTCGTTTTTTTTTTGGGGGGCGAGGAATGCCGGGTTAATATTTATCTCTTCTGTCTTCCAATTTGCATATATATATATATATATATATATATATATATATATATATATATATATATATATATTCATAATTATACGTTTTTGCTATTTTTACAGGCGCTGAACTGACAGATATGCACCTGTTTTACAGATTGGAAGAAGGAAATTCACGAGCATCAAAAAATTTGTGGCACTAAAGGTACCCACAGAAAGATGCATCTGATCGCCGGGTGTCAAAATTTGTGAATGTTGATCGTGATATGTGGTAATAGGGATGAAAAGGGGTGAGCACGAGTGACTCGAACACTCAGCATTATCCAGATTTGACAAATGAATATTTCAGAAGATCTCAATCTTGTGTCTCTTCGTTTCTTGTACCTACTATAGTACTGTCCCACGATGTTTCCGATAATCTGAATCCTTTTGATGTTTTTTACATCTACCTCCCCTTAGTATTTGTTCCAAAAATCCTGGGACACCCTGTATAATAAAAGAGATTAAGTATAAATAACTTGTGTAAAATGTAAAAGGAATACAATTATATAATTAAGAATTTGAGAACGGATTAATTATATAATTCAGTTTTATTTAAACTGTAGAACGTTTGATTAATTTATTTCGTGCTTTATTCACAGAAAAATTTAACTAAATAGATTAATTGAATGTTCGATGGATTAAATTGTTTACTTAGGGGTAATTTGATTCTCTTTTAGCGTGTAATGAAAGTTCATTTAAATTTCAGATTTACTTTTTATTTTAAAAGAAGACTTTGATTTAGCATAAGAAAATAATCCGTGAATCAATCGAAAAAGAAAATAAATAAAAATGATTAAGCGTTTCGTGTTTAAAAATCTGTATCTCTTTCCCGATAAATAATTAATTTCTCTGCACGAATTTAAGCAAATCGAATATGTTTTAAATACCTTCTTCATTAGGCTATTTGCAAATATTTAAATTAAGCTAAAATTCGCAATATAAAGGAAAAAAAAATCATTGTACAGAATATCATTAATTCTACATATTTCGATCTTAACCCTTTAAGCGGATAGCACGGAAAATTCCGTCAGTGTAAAGATGCTTCGAAAATGCACTGCACGGGTTTTTCTGCCTTCAAGTAACGTTTTCAAAAGCGGATTAGCCGCACTTTTCTGTAATCCTTTCCCCCTCTTAAAGGTTTGACATCTTGAAAGATAATGAGGGACGGAGGAAGCAACACAGCAGGACACTGATAGGAAGTTTTATGGCTCGCTGGGAACCCCGTGTTTTGACCCTGGAGCAATCGTAAAAAATCGGGGGGAAATTTGTTTACACCCCAGGAAGTGTTTGTTTGCTAGCTTGTATTTTAAAAGTTTTCAAAAGTCCCAATGCATAAGTAAAATATGTTACAATTTCCTTTTGGTTTCATATTAATTTGAAACTGTAACAAGTTGGGGCGTGTCAGGGCACACACACAATCTGCTATTTTATATAGTTAAGACAAATTATATTTTTAAAGTATATTCTTTCGCTTCATTTTTCTTATCTTAATCAATGCTTTCAGTTTTTGAAACATGATTATTTCATTATAAGATGCCAAAAAAATTAATAAAACACCAAACACTTTAAAATTTGAAATGTTTTCAACTTTCCAACCACTAAAAATGAATAAATTTAAACTTCATCAAATAATTTGAAACAATGTCTTACACTTTGATAAAAATAACAACAAAAAAAAACTAATTAAGATCTATTAATTTTTTTTTTTTTTTTTCAAAGCCAAAAGCAAGTGTTCAGGGAAGTTTACGTACAGTGCCTAGTTATATATTGTTAAAATACACCGAATTATATTTGAATTTTAAGTGCTTGAACTTCAGTTTACATCAAAGACAACATAAAAGAAGATTTTCCCACATTTTTTTTTTATAACTTGATTGTTTAAATAAATGGTAATCAAAAATATACGGAAACATTTACAGTAGACATTTATGCATATAAATAAACATAAAAATCAATTTTAAATTCGAGCTATTCAAAAACATTCGAATTATTCTTCAAAAATATCTATTTATGCAAAATACCTCAACATTTATCTTTTTTAAAGTCTAACTGAATAATTAATTAAAATCTGGATATTTTTTGAAATATCAACCGTATAAAGCTAGAAATTTTATGTTAGAAATTCCATTTGAAATTTCGAAAAAAAATGTATCGCAAAGTTAAAAGTTATTTACCATAAGTTCTAGCAACTCTGAGTATAATATAAATTTCAAATTTTTTATTATATAGCTTCTTTGGTATTTTTTAATATATTTCAAAGATTTCATACAATTCAGTTGAAAAATGCATGCTAAGAGCAAAAAATATACTAAAAAAACCGACGAATATACAATAAAGTTTTACATAGAAGCAAAACTGAGAAGCTAAAGCGAAGGAATGAAAAATTTTGAGTATATCTGAAGTAGTTTTCGAAATATTTATTTTAAAGTTCAGAAAAATTGTGTGCGTTATGTTATACTTAATATTAATTAAATGGTTAAAATAATATATTAATAATAGTCATGTAATCGTGTGATGACACATTCATATACTAATAAAAATTATAATGGTTATTGAATCGAATGTCAAGAATTTTATGTAATTTTAAATTCAGACATTAAGATATTGATGTAAAAATATAAAACGACCATCTAAAATACATGAAAAATACAGTCTGCTATAAAATGATCTTGACAAACAAAATACGGCATTTTCACTTACTATGGAAAAGCCGGCTTAGTCATGGGCGATCTGGAAAAACAGAAAGGGAACCGCGGTTTTGATGGATGCCGCTCTAGCTTTTAAATCTCTCAGGAAATAAAATATATAAATTACAAATGCAAAAACTAAGTCTAGTAATTTTCCATACATTTTTATAACAACGTATTGGGGAATTGGCTCCCAATATTTTGTTGTGTTTGACAATATCTAAGGTAACCAACCATACTTTAGATAGATTTGCACTACTTTTTCGTAACCGTATTCCTTTTAAAATTAATTCGTGCAGCCAAAATACACTTTTTGCACTCTTAAAAATTTATTTTAACTATAACAACTAATTTTAATTTATGCAACTTGTGAAATGTTCATAAGTAACCATTCCATATAAAAAGTTTACATGAAAAAAAAGTCTGGACTCCCTCATTCATTAGGGAATTATATATTAAGATTCCAACATTAAGTTTTATTTTTCACCGAATAGGGTCGAGTGGTAGTGTATTGTTCTTCCACACTACAGGTCTTGGGTTCTATTAACGGGCTGGACAAGGTCGACTCTGCCTTTTCATCCCCGCTACATTTGATTGATAAATGAGTACCAAGCTTGCTTGGGGTCTTAAACACTGAAGGTTTCTCTTCAGACAGACCACCAAATCGGGACATCTGTTTATGCACCTCAGCGCCTAATGGTCACGTATATTGGGATGGACATAGTAGTTCCTGGCCCTCATGAATAGTTGTGCCACTGAGTTTGAGTTTTAAGTTTGAGGATTAACTCAATTTGGGGATACCCCTTAGATAAACGTGTATTTCCACTCATTTGCAATTAAACAATTTTCTTTCAATTACGTTTATTTCAGAAGGAACTTTGATTTTTCAAATTTATTTGCTTAATAATATGTATATTTGTGTATTATATTGAAACTTTGATGCATCCAAAATTACATGTTTTTTGCTCTTCTAAAAGCTTTTAGGATTTTAGAACTTATTTTACAATCCATATACGTTTTATAGTAGTATATTTAAAAGTTATAAAGACATTTTTATAACTGTGTGAGCTTTTATGCCTCGTTTATAAATATAAAAAATTGCTTTCAGCTACAGTTTTTAAAATGTACTGAAATAAGTAGAGGAATACGATATTTACATATTATCAATATTTTTGACTGCAGTAAAATATATTTTATACTGCAGTTTCTTTACAATTTGAACAAATGTTGTAAGCCATTTTGAGAATAGTTTGATATTGAATATTAACCCATAGGCTGTTGAATAGTAAAGTGTTTTATTCTTATACCAGCACACATTAAAATAAAGCTCATTTGCAGTTATATGATCAGCTTCAGTGATATTTAAATTTTCAAAAATAGTCTACACGTACGAAAATATTCTTTCAAAACCACACACCACATCTCATACTATGTCTTCCCTATAGCAGGAAATATATGTGTATACTCAAAAAATTGAATACAGGATACATTTCCAAATGTTAAAATTGTTTTTAAAATTTGGTATGGATACATTGTGGAACTGTCGGTTAACTTCACTGAACAAAATTGTTTTAAGTGTACTGTTTTGAAAGACAAAATTAATTAGGGAGAACTTTTCTCACAATAGAATTTGTGAAGACTGAATTGTGTGAAAATGTAGTTATCCATGTGTGACATTTTTCCTTGTTATAAAAGAAACAGAAAGATAAGAAATTAAACTTGAGTAGAATATGGTTAGAAGTACTGTCATGCGCATTTGAAGAAGTATATTTCCCCATTTAAATTAAAAATTACTGACTGAATGTGTGTTATTTCCATCACAAATGCCGATGTAGAAAAGGATTTTTTTATTTAATACAAGAAGTTCGAAAAGGAGAACAATAGGAATGAAAATATTCAGAAACATAAACATTTTCCGAAAAATATTCAGTTAACATAAAAATATCATTTATATCATTTTAATTAAAATAAATTAAAAGTATTGAAATCTGTTTTATGTTATTTAAATTAAAAATATAATTGAATAGAGAATGATCGGTTTTATTTCATAAATATAATCATCGTATGTATATTACCGTATGAACCATTTATTGTTTTATTGTTTAAAAAAAGAGATAGGGCCTTCGCACTTTTTACCTCATTACTTTTTTGAAAAACAGGAAAGTGAGCGCGTTTTCGTACTCTCATATTCAAAAATGAATACAGGATGCTTTTTTCTGGTTCAAATCGCAATACCAATATAATATATATATATATTTAATTTTTAAAAAATGACAGAAAAATAAATTTTGTTTGAAGAAAATATAATTATTTTTCAACTTCTAACACACTATTTATTTTCTTTTTTCATCCCTTCATTTTGTTTTAATTTTACTGTGATTAAACATATAGGGGAATTGACCCAGTTGCACTACAACTTTCAAACAAGATTGTCCAAGGCAACTTGATAGCTAGCTGTAAACGATTGATCTATTGGTTCTTACTTTACAAAGGAACCGAACTGAGTCATAAAATTGTCCCCGTTCGATCTCCCAAGTTTTAAAAGGGAGAAAGGAAAGAAGTATGTTGTATTTTTAAAGCGAATGACAAAACGAGAGTAAACGCTTTCGGAAAAACTTTTCAGGAGGAAGCTAACCAGTTAGTGGGTTAAACACGGATTTTTATGTATATATATATTTTAATTCGTTACTTAGCACACTGACTGACCACTCTATTTTTAAAGAGAAAAGAATATCCCACATGTACAAAATATGTAATCAAAGTAGAAATTGCCTATTTATAGCATTCTAATTAAAAAAAAAATTGCCAAATACATTTCAAATATTAAAAAAAAAAAAAAACATGTATTTAGAAAAATGAAAAATTAGTACGGATTGCTAAACTGTTACGTTTTAAAAAATGACCAGCATAACAGAATTCATGTAATCAAGCACAACTTAATTTTGAATAATCATCTTTAGCATCGAAAGGGATACATTTGATAAAGATTATATACACTGATGATCACCTTAAATGCAACACCCTGAAGGAAGCATGCAAATAATATGAAATTTATTACATGCATTAGTGGAGGTAAGATATGCAAATGATTAGAATTTCAGCGCAGACAAACATTACGCACGCCTGTGGCGGCACCTCAAAGCGCTGTTTAAGGTTTGGGGATTTCAACGATTTAAAGTTTGGCACTTGTAATTTTCTTCTGTGTGTGCGCGTGTTTTCAAAAAAAACGATCAGTTATGTTCCGTAGAAAACAGCGTTCAGCTTTTGATCGAGTATCCGAGTTCGACAGAGGAAGGATAATGGCCTACCAAGATTGTGGATTATCGTTCAGGAAAATCGGTAGTAGTGTTGGACGAAACCAAACAACTGTAATGGGGATAGGGGATCGTCAGATGCAGGAAAGTAAGATGGACTGACGTGGTCGACCGCATCCACCTCAATGCACCACTTCATGTGAGGACAGGCAAATTTTGCGCATGGCAGTGACGGATCACTCAGTCACACCACGAACCGTAGGGCAGCACATTGAGACTGTAACGCATCATTTAGCGTCTGCGCGTACGATTCGACGCCGTTTACTGCAGAGTGGTCTGTGAACGACTGCATCTGTAGTTCATGCAGAACCACAGACGTCTCCGACGCCTACGGCGTAATGAAAGAAGGATGTGGGCGGCAGAATGGAATGAAGTTGTCTTTACTGACGAGTCACGCATGTGTCTGCAACACCACGATGTTCGGATTAGAGTCTGGAAACAACGTGGAGAGAAGATTCTGAACAGTTGCGTTATGCACCGCTGCACTGGTCCTGCACCGGATATTATGGTATGGAGCGGTATTCGATATAACTCTCACACTCCTCTAGTACGCATCGATGGTACTTTGAACAGCCTGCGCTACATTTTCAGATGTTGGATGCAGTTGTACTTCCTTACATTCAGGGCTTGGCCACGAGCCATATTTCAACAGGATAATGTTCGGCCACTCGTGACATGTACTTTCTAAAGGTTCTTCGTCATTCACCAGATTAAATTGCTTCCCTGGCCGGCTCACTCTCCGGATCTTTCGCCGATTATAAAACATGTCGTCCATGGTTGCTTAACGATTGACCCAGATTACACCCCCAGTTGCTACATCAGATCAACTTTGGCAATGTGTGGAAGTTGATTGGTCTTCTGTACCCCAAGAACCCATCCAAAGTCTCTTTGAATCAATGCTGAGGCGTGTGGCAGCGGTGATCTCCAACAATGGTGGCTACTCTGGCTACTGATTCGGGCACGAAGTGCACTTCACAGAAGTCTATAATATTAATCATTTGATACTTGATCAACATGTTATCTACAAAATAAATTTTGTTGTGCTTTCTCTGGTATTTCTTGGTGTTGCATTTACGATGGCCAGCAGTGTAACTTAAGATTTCAATATATACATATATATACATATATTTGAAGTAAAAGTCAAATGAGTTGCATTTTATACACATAATGTTAAAATAAATTTTTAAAAAAAGTGCATGGATAAATTTTAATTGCGTACTTTTAATTTTTAATTAAGTGTGAAAATTTAAAGTTATGATTTTAACTATCTTCAACATGGATACCCATATTTTGATTTGTTACTTAGTACTCTAAGTGTGCAGCATATGTTTTCCATATGTGTGAATTGTTGTTTCTAAATGCCGTTTATTAGCCATAGCTTTGAGAACTATGCGGTTAACAACAAGATGTGGCTGGGTTCCACCCCTAATTATGATGTAGAACACCCTAGGGGAAAGAAGTGGGGTACTTCTTATATTCTCCTTCCGCCAGCGTTACGAGAGGACTTTCAGTTCAATGAATGTTTTCAGTGCCCCCATGCCCCGTGAAGGCACTATACATTAGCAAACATTCATGCATTCTATAGGATTCAAACTCAGACCCTAAGGCACAACCGTCAGAAAT